>OU426995.1:4848997-4858997 GCA_911387935.1 Dolichovespula saxonica | reverse complement strand
CGTCTTGTAGTCCGAGAAGAGCGATTTCATCACCTTGACTTGCGTCGCCGACATCTGCGTTCTGTATCTCTTGCCAGCGGACTGTCCGGTGGCCCCAGCGGTTATACTCGTGTTACCGCTCACAGCAGGACTGACCGTGGTACCGGCGTTAATACCAGACGCCGGCCCTTGCCTCGAACTTTGAGTGCTCGATGCCGGGCTCGCCGGACCGCTCTCGTCGTCCAAGAACTCAGTCGTTTCGCTCATACTATCGTCATCCCCACAAATACTACGTTCCGAAAGATCGGTCAGCGGACCGCAATCGCTACCACCCCGGAAATGGCCGCCGTGTTGCTCCTCCAATAGATTACTCAGACCACCGAGACTTAGTTTAACCGGACGGCTCAAGTCAACCGGTTTGCTCAGATCCAATGGCGATTCACCGATGTTAACGCCGCTCTGATGGTTCGACGATTCCTGTTTGCCGTTGCTAGCGTGAGCCTGAAGCTCGCTGATGTACCGTTTCATCGACTCCTCGTAATATTTCTTCAACGAAGCTTCCATGTCCGTGTTGAAAGGCGGAAATAGCGGTGGCATCATGTTAGGCGTGCTGGGATTCGATGGCGCGGATTCCATCGATAACTCCTCGTCGGGTATGTTGTCAATGTTTACTTCCCCGCGTGCCACTTGGTCCGCGTGTTTACTGCTCAGGTGTGACTCCAATGCTGACTTTACCTTGAATAACGCCGGGCAGAACGGGCAACGTTTGTTTATCACCTGACTGTGCGCACGAAATTGACCTTTGCGCTCGCGGGCACGCGTATTTTGAAACCACACTTGTACAACACGCTTCTTCAATCCTACCTCTCGTGCGATCGTCTCCAGCATCTTTCTAGATGGATTCGACTCAATTTGATACTTTTGATAAAGGTAATCCAATTGTTCCGGCAATATCGTTGTCCTCAAACGTTTGTCTTTCGGTTGTTCGCTATGCTCCGAGTTCGAACGTGCATCCGTACCCGAGGTATCGTCAAAGTCCTCGTATTTCCTCTTTCTCTCTTGCATCATGGCGATCAAAGGGTGAGGAGAATCCGTTGCACCTCCGGAGGTAGCGTTCAGTGCTTGCTGTTGTAGAATTCCAAATGGAGAGTCTGGCGGATAAGCCGGCGGGAACAGGGACGGGTTCATGATATGTACTAGCTGATGTTCGCGCCAAAGTTCGAATCGACCGAACATCAAGTTGCATTTGTCGCATTGAAAGCTACCTTCCTTTGATTCGGTCTGCGGTTGTTGTTGCTGTTGCTGTTGTTGTTGCTGTTGTTGTTGCTGTTGCTGCGATTGCTGTTGTGACTGTTGATGTTGCTGGGACAACGTTTGTTGCTGATGATGGGGAGAGGCCGTTGCGTTCAACGGTTGTTGCAATTGTTCGGTAAGAGCAGGCGTAGTCGGTGGATTGTTGGTTACAGCATTGGTTGTGGTAGTGGTGGAACTGCTGTTACTATCCTCTGAACTTAAGACGGCGGCAACTTGAGCTGCCGCGGCTTGAGCTTGAGCGCTACGCTTCGCGTCTTCCTCTTTAAAACAATGTGTCTTCTGATGACGAATAAGTTCGTAATATCTTTGGAACACCAAGAGACATTTCTTACACTGATAATTCAATCCCGGTGTTCTTTGAAATCTTCCAGATCCGTCGTCACCCTCACGTCCACCAGGGGTCACGGGTTCCGCGGCCGGTTGATTTTCATACACTTTCCGTGCTTTCTGTCTAGCGTTCTGGAACCAAACGACTATTACTCGCGGACTGAGTCCAAGTAATTTGCTTAGATATTCCAAATCGTCGTCTTTGGGATAAGCATTGTTCTCGAAGAATTCTTGTAAAACTTTGATTTGATAGTCGGTGAATCTAGTTCGATTTGCACGTTTTCCTGAACTACCGCCTGATGAATTACTACCGTTGCTGTTACCTCCGAAGGAATAATCCGTCGGTCCACGTCCAGGACTTAACGATCTCTGAGGTGTCAACGCCATCGCAGCGATCGCACTCGGTACGACTCCTCCACCGCCTGGCGTAGGACTTGCAAAATTCTGTGGCGTTAGTTTTGGTGGTAACATTGGTGTGGTTGGTGCGGTGGTGGTCGAAGGAGTATGAGATGAAACGTCGTGATGGATACCTGAAAATACTGAACTCATACTGAGAGCCGGAGAATGCGGTCGCGATTGTTGTCCACCGGAACTACCGGGTGAGTGATGTTGTTCTTCCTGATGCGATTGTTGCGATTGTTGGGATTGTTGATGGCATTGAGGCTGATCTAATGCCTCTTGTTTTATTTCCGTGGTCTGCGAGTTACAGACCGTGGCCATCGACGGTGGTGGCGTTGTTTGTTTGTTCGGGCTTTTATCGTCCGACGAGCTACTTCCCGATACGCTCGAATTTAGCGGAGTAACTTTAGCCTCTCCGGTTTTCTCATACTCCTCGAGATTCAATGTGGTACTCGGTGGATTGTTAAAATTATACGGGCTATCTTTGTTACGTTGCCTCTCTTTAAATAACGTATTGCGGAACCAATGCTTTATTACTTTAGGTGGTAAGCCACTCTGTGCGGCCATGTCTAAAATTTGCTCTTCACCCGGGGAGTTATTGATGTCAAAGTGTGCTCTCAAGATCTTTAGTTGTTCGTCCGTTATACGTGTACGTGCTCGTTTCTGCGAAGCTGCTGCATTTGCCTGTGGAATGGACAGAACCATACGCGATTGGAGAATGGATAATTTTAAATGTTTGACTGTTTATGTCGAATCGTTTAAATGATTTTAATTGCCGATAAGAATTTAAAAATGCGATCTATGAACGTGCACTGAACATAAAATTAATGCAAGGAATGGCTATGCTCGAATAAAATAAAAAATAATTTACATGCTAAATTAAGAAACGTTCCTTGAAAGTATCTCTTACCGCAGCTGCTTGCTGCTGTTGCAAGGCGAGATGTTGTTTCGCAAGTAAGTCAGCTTGAGCATTTATGGGAGGATAAGCAGCGGCTGCTCCATCGTACGGAGGTGGTGGTAACATCATTGGAACCAAAGGTGGTTGGAGATTCATTGCTGCCAAAGCCGGTACGTTTAATCCCAGAGGTAATCCCATCATACCCATCATTAAGCCTGGATATTGTTGCAATTGTTGCTGTAGTTGAGACGCTGCCATCGCATTCAAGGCCGCTTGCATTTCAGACACCTGCTGAGCTAATGTTAACTGAGCATGCTGCTGTTGCTGTTGTTGTTGCTGCTGTTGTTGTTGCTGTTGTTGTTGTTGCTGTTGCTGTTGTTGTTGCTGCTGTTGCGGTATAGTATGTTGGTGTTGCGGATTAGTAGGCAAAACCGTAGGGGTGATTGAATCGGTGCTCGATACCGGAGTATTGCTCAAGACAGGCGTTGTTGCTGGAGTGGTGGACGTTGCTTCCGGAGTTCTGGTTATACGTTCCTTTATCTCCAAGTTGTCTTCCTTTTCCTTTTCACGTTGTTCTTTCTCAGAACTCATGTCCTGTGGCTGAACCGCTGCTGGTGTAGAACTTCTCGGAGCCGTCGTTGTAGAAGACGATGTTGCTGCGGTCACTACGACGCTTTTCTTTTCGTATTCGCACTTAAATTGTTGAGCGTATTTCTCAAGGAACTCGCGCGGCACTAAATCACGATGTACCTCCTCGCAATGAGCCTTTAGCACCCAAACACTACTGAACTCCTTGTTACAATGCTGACAAGTGCTTCTAGTTAATTCGGGGATGACATCATCGTCCGTATGATCCTCAACTTCCTCTTCTCTTTCCTGTGCAGCCTGAGCAGCAAGGGCTTGCTTCTGTTGCTCCTGCTTTTGTTGTTCTTGCTGAGCTTGAAGGGCTGCCGCTGCCTCCTCTTCCTTCCTTTGACGTCTTTGATGATTCTCATTGAATTGCATCACGAGATCGAAACCGAAACTCTCCAGAAGATGTTTGTACATTTGCGAAGTTTTGTGACGTGGTTGAGCCAAAAGCTCTTGAGCGGTTTGAGACGAGTGTTGCGTCACCTGCTGCAAATGTTGATGAGGTCCTGGTGTGGTGGACGTAGGCGGTGGCGTTTTAGCAGGACCGGTAGAAGCTAATTGCTGCGAAGCTGCTAATTGTTGGAACAATGCCAATGGATTGCTGAAGATACAATACAATTGTTGATGAGTAGAAAGTTGTTCTTGATTTACAAAAAGAGCGCTGCAACGAGGACAAGAGAGCATCGTACCGGCGTTACTGGTATTGGTGTTGCACGGTGGACTATTGGGACTCGAGGGTGGCGGTTGTTCGATTAACGGACGAGCAAGATCTAGTTGTCCGCTTGCAGCAAGATCCGGTAACTTGCTCGCACGAGTCTGATGCAAAACACTTCTCATGTGAATGTCCAGTGTACTGCCTTGGGAATAAGCAACCTTACATATGTTACATTTGTACGGCTTTTTATCCTGATCTTGTTGGGAGTCCGGCGACTCTGTTGGACTAGCCGGCGGTACGACGGAGATTAAGGTATTATTGTTCCCTTGTTCTTGCATAGCTCGTTTTAATTTATGTAGATGGCTGACGCTATTGTAATGTACCAAAAGTATATTCTTCTGCGTGAAACTTTCCTTGCAAACGTCGCACTTGTACGGCCTGTTAGGATCTAAATACTTTTCCATGGGGTACGACATTTTCTCACCTTTGCGATGCAACAGGGTCTTGTTGTGTCCCGTTAGATAACTTTGTCTGGTAAATGCCACTTTGCACCGGTGACACTTAAATTTCCTTCCTGGATCGTGATAGGAATCCTCGGCAACAGGCTGACTGTTAAGATAATCCTCCAAAAGACGTTGTTCCTTGTGTAACGGAGAGGAATCGCTGGCATCGCTCTCCTCCTCGTCCCCTCTACCTCCGTCATCTTCGGTGTTTTGTTCGCCGATGAGACCACCCTGCCTTCTAATAGCTTCCTCGGTCAAGGCTTGCAACAACGGATGTGCATGAAGTAAACTTTGTTTGTATTGAGCGAGCTCGTCCTCGTGTAGATCGGCGTGAGCAGACTCGAGATGTCTTTGCAACGCTTGAACCGATCGAAAGGATCTAGCGCATAGCGCGCACTTAGTCGCATCCCTTATCGCATGGTACTGAGAATGTTGTTGAAGTTTCTCCAATGTCTTGAAAGCCAAACTACATTGTCCGCATCTGTACTTGTATACGTGCTTTTCGCTTACCGCAAGCGTTGGGGTGCTAGCCGGATGAGCTTCTCTATGGTGTTGCTGTAGTTCCTCGAGGGATCGACATACTCGACCGCATACAGTACACCGTGCTATTTCCTCGACTTCCTCGTTTCCACCAGAACGTTCGTTCGTATCCTCCTCTTGGTGCAATTTGCTCGTCGTCGTAGGTGAAGTCGGCGTTGTCACCGCTGGCGTTGAACTACTTCGCGGATTGTTATTCAACCAATGACTCTGATCCACTAAGAGTAGCAATCTCTGGAGACCATCGGCATTTACCGAGTGTATTTGCATCACGTGTTTCTCCAAGGCAGCGCGTTCCCTGAAGCCGTCTTGGCATAGCGGGCACAACAATTCAGGTGGGGGTTCCTCCTTCACCTCGGCCTTATCTTCCGAGTCTTGAACGTGTGCCACTTGCAAATGTTGCTTTAATTCCTCTCGCGACGTCGGCTGATACGTGCAATACGGACAATTTATTTCCTCTTGTTCGTTCTCCCCCTCTGCTTCCACTTCTTGATCGTTTTCCGGTTCTTGTTTAACTTCGCTACCACAGTCGCTACCTTCGTCTCGTCGTTCTGGAAAATCATGAAGAAACAAAAAAAAAAAAAAAGACGTTTACGATTTTTCGATACGTAAGAAAATTTCGTTTCGTTAGGACTACAAGCTACGTGCCATTGATCGAACGATAATTGCAATACGAGCGATTATATAAATATCTTAACAATCCGTGGAATTAACGTGTGATTTCGTTTTACCATAAACGACGCGCCATCCCGTACGATAATATCGAATGTTGAAAATGAAAATTTCTCACGGGCGCACAGAGATAACGCATCCAATCGAACTTTCCAGCCGGTAAATATGTCTCTTTCACTTTGCAGAACGGAAAATTGAACTTCGGCATTAACCGTTTAATATCGAACGAGCGCGCAGGACAGCCATCCATTTTACGGTGATTCGTTTCCGGAGACATTAACTCGGTACGCGACGAGAGAAAGTAAATTATAGATAGTAAACTATGGCGGTGCTACGAAATAAAGTTCGTATTCAGTGTCACGTACGACTGCTTTTGTGGCGAGGCATATTTTCTACCTCTCATTAAAGTGATTACGCACATCGAAGAAGAAGGCGGCTCTTCTGGCGATTACCTTACTAGCCGACAATGAACGAACTACGCTACGTATGTACTTAAAACGGTAGATATACGAGCATTAACATTTTTTTCTTTTTTTTTTTTCTTTTACATCGTAATATTATTACATTTATTATTTTTTTCCTTCGAACGACGACGAAAAGGAAAAGTAAAAGGGAAAGGGGGGAGAGGGGAAACAAAGAGAAAAGAAAAAAAAAAAACAAACGAAAAAGAACAAATTTCGGTTTGGCTTTCGAACTTTGGAGTGTTGTGTTGTGTTACGTCGAAATGTAGGACGAGTGCATTTGCAGATGGTTCCCTAAATTCGTCTAACAATGACTTCGCAATTTTAATGCATTAATAATACGAAATTATCATCTATGGCAGTTTGTACGAAGAAAGGGGGAGAAAAGAGCGAGGAAGAGGAGAGGGCAAAGTAAAAAAAAAAAAAAAAGAAGAAGAAGAGAAGAGAAAAGGAAAAAAAAAAGAAGAAGAAAAAGGAAGGAAAGGAATATGGGGGTGGGGGAGGGAGGAGAGGGAAAAAAAAAACAGAAATACAAAAAAGAAAAGAGGGAAAATGAATTCAGCTATTTATCTCCGTCGTGTATTGTCCGAAACCGCATTTTTACATCAGTTGGCGTCAGTTGTTACTTTGTAACGCGACTCAATGAAACGCGCGCGTGCTACTCGTATATTTATGTAAGTACAGGCCACCGATACATATAATAACATTGTGCGTTGCGCGTGTTATACGGGACACGCCACGGCCATATGCCGTACGAAATTACCGTAATCCTGATCTAATTACGAAATAATCGATAAGAGCATTGAATTCATTAAGGGCGTGATGCGTGTATATAAAAGGCACGTTAATTTTCTTCGACAAACAAAATTTGATTTTTATCCGGCAAACTCAAAAGTGAACACTTTCTTTTTTTTTTTTTTTTTGAGATCTTCAACAAGTAGAAGGAGAAAAAATAGTTCCATTGAAAAACGTAAAAGAGAAATACCATCGCCATAGTATACTCATACAATATACATTAACGCATATACGTACGTCAAAGAAATAGAATAGAAGCTTTAAACGGAGCGTAGGCCAAGGATAATATCTTCATTTATGATGCGGCACTTACCGTTGTTGGTACTCGGAGCATTAGGCGTCGTTGGCGTAGTGGGACTTGGTTGCTGCGTGGGTGGCACATCGGGATCGCTTACCACTTGGAATACGTCACCAATGTCGGTGTGTGGCGTCTCGTTTCCTTGAATGCCACTTCTACGATGAAGTTGGTGCAATTGTTCCATTTGAAGATGTCTAAGAGATCGAACGTGCTGTAAGAGTGGTAACCTGTGCCTCGCGCTAAAACCGCAAAGAGCGCAATGATAGAGTTTCCCCGGTGATGGTATATTGGCACTGGCCTCTAAAAGATGGCGAAGTAGGAGTGCGGCGGCTTCGTGCCTGGGCGATGCGGCATGCAGAGCTAACTTGTGGGCACTGTTCGTATAGTAATCACACGCGTGACAACGCAATTGGGCTGCACTCGTAGGCGAAGCCAAATATTTCAGTTTCCATTCGTTTCTTGGCCCACCCTCCTTAACGTGATTAACGTGTTGCAAACGTTGAAGATGTTTGTCGGTTTTGCAATGGAGCTGAAAATTAGCCTTCAGGTTGGTCTTGTAGGAACAAAGTTTACAGACGAAGTGTCCGGCAACGAGAGCGAGTATTTCGCCCTCTCGGGTTCTCGTTCTATCGGCGGCCAAATGATGGCCGAGCGCCTCCAAGGAGTCAGTTGCGAAATTGTTACAAACGCAACAGTGGTACAAGTGCGATGGGTCCGGATCCGCCGGTTCTGGTGGTGGTTCCATGCTATCTGGGGAAAGGCCAACGTCTCCTGCTAGACCACCCATCGCACCCATACCTGCCATGCCGCCCATCAGTTCTGGTGGAAGTTGCGGTGGTAACTGACCGCCCGTCATCATTTGTATTAAGAGTGCCTGATTGTAAGCCATGTCCGCTAACGCGGCCTCGGCGTGTTGAGGCTTGTCCAAACCGCCGAGATGGAGTAACTGTTCCAGCTGTTGTTGATGCTGTTGTTGAGCCTGTTGATGATGATGCGCTTGCTGATGATGAGACTGCAACGCCGAGAGCGTCTGCATGTGCTTAACGTTTTGCTGTAATACCAGCATGTTGTGCGTATGCTTTTCACTGGTCATGTGTATCCTGAGATTACGTGCGACGTTGGTCTCGTAGTTGCAAACGTCGCAGCGAAACGTAGGCTTAGGTTTCCCCTGGCTTCCAGCTTGGCCGCTAAGATGCGGACTGTGATTTTGTTGATGATGAGGGCTGCGCGTTGGCATCGGTGTGTCCTGAGAAGAAGACGGATTGTTCGTACCCGAAGCACCGCCGCCGCCCTGTTGGAGTTCTTGCATATTGTTTAGATGCTTATCGCTCTGCATGTGTATACTCAAATTGCCCTTCGTCGTGGTCGAGTAATTACACACTTCGCATCTGTACGGCTTGTATCCGCAAGTATACGTCTCGCCACGCGCTAGCCTTGGGTGAGGCTGTCCAGCGATGCAATAGATACACGAGGTCTCGCTTTCCGGATGTTTCTCCTTCATATGAATCTCAAGAGTTTCTTGGTACTTGTAGTGCCAGTTACACTTGGGACATTTCAATGTCTTACAGGAATTCCGACTATGAATACCGGCGAGCGGTCCGCCTGGACCTGCTAGTCGACTACTGGCCAATATCAGTTCGCACTTGGGACACTCGACGCCACTGGGCCTACCTTGCATGTGTTCCGGACAAACGCCTATCGTCGTGCCGGTAAGAAAGTTTGGTGGCTGTTGGGTCAAGGCCGCATACGAGGAAGGTGAGCCCTTCGTGGAGGTGGCCGGCGGCGGAGGTGACGTGTAGTGCAATGCCGCGGCTGCATCGGGCGCCTTTGCCCAAGACGCGGCACTAACTTGACCGCCAGTCCATTGTTGTTGCTGTTGATGCGTCTGATGATTGTAGATTGGATGATTCGAATGTGACGTAGGAGTACTGGGAGTGCTCGAGGACGGCCTCTGAATCGTTTGTTGTTGCTGAGGGCTGCTAGGTATGCCGGGGGTACTAGAAGGCGTACTCGTCGTCGTAGGCGCCTCGTGTTCCGTCGATTCGCTGCGTTGCTGTTGCTGCTGTTGATTTTGCGTTTGCGCCGGCGATGATTGGGCGCAGGTCGAGCTCGTAACTGGTTCGAGAAAGCTAACCAGCGGCTGTTTCCCCCTACCAACCGCCTGTATAATGGCGGACGCAGTCGAGTGCGAAAGTATCTGCCTCTCGTCTTCCATCAAATTTATTTGATGTTCGCCCTGGGCATGAGCGACGAAACTTTTAGCGTAGCCGAAGCTGAGCTTGCAAATGAAACACATTAGGATGGGCTTTACGGGCACGGAAGCAGCCGGAGGTGGGGGCGCTGACGGTGGAGGAGGAGGTTGCTTGCTACCTTCCGCGCTCCTATAACTAATTACTCGATAACTGTGCATAACGGGCAAATCCGGATTATGTTGCTGTTGCGCCGATCTCTGTTGTTGTTGCTGTTGTTGTTGTTGTTGGTATGCTTGATGAGCGTAGAGCCGCGATACGTAATAGGCGCTAGCTATTTGAG
>OU426995.1:4831497-4846497 GCA_911387935.1 Dolichovespula saxonica | reverse complement strand
ACGTGTATAAGGTAATGGATAAAAATCCAAACGAACATTTACTATAGATAGATGGATAGATACATACATACATACGTACGTATATCGTACCGTGCTTAAACGACAATCACGATTGCCAAACAGATATCATCACAATTTATCTTTACTCTGTTTATCCCAAAAGCGTCAATCTTTTTTTTATTTTTTTTTTTTTCCTAACATGTTCGCAGAGAAAGATTTCAGAAAAGAAGAAAAAGATAGATAGATAGATAGATAGATAGATAGATAGATAGAGAGAGAGAGAGAGAGAGAGAGAGAGAGAGAGAGAAGCATATACGTAAAATGAGATTAGAAATACAATGCCCGAGCATAGGCTGGAAAAGAACAAACACAAAAGCGTTGGACTTTGGGATTCGGGCATGTTGTGTAACCGAGAACATCTGCCAATCTGGTAACACCTGCCCCGTCCTCTTCTATTTATTGTAGATTCGATAGAGAACGAACCTAGGCTTTTTATTCCTTCCAAACTTTCTCTCTCGCTCTCTCTCTCTCTCTTTTTTCTCTTAAACCCTTGTTCCGCGAAATAATTATTTCGTTTGAATTTAACCTAGACCTCTGTTTATCTCTTTTACTATTGCATCCGATGCACACATCGAATTATAAATCTCACGTGTTAGTTATCGATTAATGCGTGTTATCTCTCTCTCTCTCTCTCTCTCTCTCTCTCTCTCTCTCTCTCTCTCTCTCTCTCTCTCTCTCTCTCTCTCTCTCTCTTTCACTCTTTTGTTTGTCTAGTCATAGTCATATGAGATGAAACATATCCAACTCGACATTTTCTTTTATCTTCTACAATATGCTTATACGAGTATTACGTGATCGATTAAAGAAATATTATATATATATATATATATATATATATATATATATATATATATATATATATATATATATATTTATGTATAATATACATATACGTATGTACGCAGATGTAATTACACATTAGGATCGCAGTTATCTGCTTATTACAATGTTACCGCAGTTGCCTTATAGGGTGCAGGTCAAATCGATTTATACCTTACGTAATAGCTTTGGTTGGCCATTCGTAATATTGCTAACAGTGTTGCTAAACTGTTAAATGATCGGAGTAAAGGATATTTAAAGGAAGAGATAATGGACCGAGCGACGTGGCGGGGACGGGAGGATGGGAATAGTAGAGGGGTGCCGAGGGGTGGAGGATGAGACGATATGGGGGAAAAAGTGAATAAGCGCTAGAAAGAATCGTACGATTAAAAGATTCGGAAGATTCGAACGAGTTTGTTGGTTGTCCTGTCTCCTCGTTTCGTCGTATTTATCTTCCTCTCTCTCTCTCTCTCTCTCTCTCTCTCTCTCTCTCTCTCTCTCTCTCTCTCTCTCTCTCGTCGTATCTCGAGTACAAAGGGAGAGACAGACGGCATCGATGATGCATAATTATCAAGTTTGGTGGAAAGTACGACGCAGGTGGTGACCGATAATTTGGAGAGATAAAGAAAGAGGAAAAAAAATAGTACGAAGGATTGAAGGCTCTTTCAATGAGGTGACCGAATAAGAGAAGAAGAAGAAGAAGAAGAAGAAGAAGAAGAAGAAGAAGAAGAAGTAGTTTTCGTTGATGACGACTCTGACGATGATAATGACGACGAGGACAACGAGGTCGACAACGACAGCGAGGACGGCGATGAGGGGATGAGTATGAGTATGAGGATGAGAATGATGATAATGACGATGATAATGACGATGATCATGATAATGATGATGACGGGAGTTAAACATTCGGCTTATGACCGCGAGCGACTGTCCAGCTTTTGTTTGTCCTGTCGTTTCACCGGAAACCGAACCGATGGTTGGTTGGTTGGTAGCTTATAGGAATATATATTCTCGACTCGGTGGCACGAAAGCTCCCTTTTGTGTGTCCTCTCTCTCTCTCTCTCTCTCTCTCTCTCTCTCTCTCTTTCTCTCTCTCACTCACTCTCTCTCTCTCTCACCGACGGTAAGGAGAAAAGAAAAGAAGACCATGCACAGCCACGAGGGGTTTTCGGGGGCCCACATGACGACGATCGACGAATGGGCCCTCCTCCTCCTCCTCCTCCTCCCCCTTCTTCTTCACCTTCACCTTCTCCTTCTCCTTCTCATTCTCAAACTACTCCGTTTTGGTGTTCGATGGTGCCATCAAAAAAGAAAGAAAGAAGGAAAGAAAGAGAGAGAAAGAGAATAAAAAATAAAACTAAAACGTGATAAAAAAGGATAATAAAAACATGAATAATAATATATATATATATATATATGTATGTATGTATATGTGTGTGTATATATAAAAAAAAAAGAAAACATAAGAAACGCAAGATGCGGGACCGGAATTATGGACGTCCAATTATCTCGTACGCGTCTCGTTATTTATTGAATATATATCGTGTGGCTGTTTATGTTACTCAGGCGAGTTCGCGTGTCGAACCGTGCAAAAGTGAGACGAATATGGTCAGGTATATAGGGAACCACACGAACAAATTCGGACTCGTCCAACCCTAAAGACGTTCGTTCTACAGGAGAGCCGGAAGCGGAAGACCGATCTGTTTCTGATACATCGAAAGTATGTCTCCTCGAATACAAACCGCACTCTACATTTTATATCTCACGGTAAGGAAGATTATTGTAATGTTTCGTGACACGTGGACTCTCTCTCTCTCTCTCATTCTCTCTCTCTCTCATTCTCTCTCGTAATATTATTACACGTTTCGTTCGGTTTCGTTCGTATCGTTCGCCATTCTATTTTCTGACACCGAACAACGATATCCGAGATTAACCATAAGTTTGATATACGGAAAATTATTATTATTATTATTATTATTATTATTATTATTATTATTATTATCATCATCGTTGTTGTTATTATCATATACTTTTGTATTCGACATAAATAAGTATATGCAATAGATATACATATATACGTATACGAGGGATGTATAAAGATTGGCGTTGATATTTTCGTTGTAGAATGATAAACGCGATTACGTAGAATTTTATGATGTTACGTGGCGTCAGTTGAGGGAATCCATGATCGATCGTGATCACTAAGATGGCGAGAAAACGTTTTATGGGAAGAAAGATGGAGGATGGTGGTCCCTCTCTCTCTCTCTCTCTCTCTCTCTCTCTCTCTCTCTCTCTCTCTCTCTCTCTCTCTTTCTCGAGGAGTTTCTCGAGGATCGCGAGCGAGTAATTTACGTTCAACATGAATCCACCGTAACGCTTAATCCTGCGGTGGAGCTGGCGATTATGAAGTTAGGGTCCGGTTAGGTGCCGAAGAGACGAGAAGAGAGAGCCTCTTTGTGATATTAATTAAGTATGATTTGCCGAAGAACCGAAGAAGAACGTTGCTCCACGCGCTACCCTTCGATCATCTCTTTTCCTCCGTATATTTTCATCTTCCTCTCCTCTAAGTCCTCCCTCCGCCGTACCTCACTATATCCCTCTCGGTCTCACCCCTACCACCCAGTAATCCAAGGTTTAACTCATTCCCTTATAATTTCCTCCCAATGCACCGTGAGAAACTCGCCCGTAACGCTCACGCACATAGTACCAGAAAGGTCACACATTATTGGATCTCCGTCCAATCATCGTTCTTCCTGGACATCCGGTCTAGACGCTAGTTCGGAGATCGACCAAGCTTTTTAAATGATTATTAGGCTTAACTTTATATACGTGCATATATATATTTTTTTAATTTTTTTTTTTTTTTATTTCGTTTATATGAAATATTAAACGCGATCACGTTGATTTTAATCTGCACAAGTATCTGAGCATCGAATAATATTTACTTAATTCCTTATACCGTTAGATACTATATGGAACGAATAGATTTAGAAACGATTAGAATCTATTGAGAGTGCAGAAGGGGCTGCTTTCTCGGAGGAAGAAAAAAAGGAGGTGGGAAAGTAAAGGAAGAAAGGAAGAAAGAAAGGAAGGAAAAAGAAAAGGAACAAAAAATTGCTCGAAATTAATAATTATACTCAAAACGGCACGGAGTTAACGACATTAATTTGAATTTCAAACGAGCTTAAGCTGGCAAAGAGGAAAATATTATTTTTAACGCGCTCGATACACGCTCTTCTCTTATAGTCGAAGTATAGTTACATATAAAATACTAAGCGGACAATGTTATGATCGTCGTCGTCGTCGTCATAGTCATAGTCATAGTCATAGTCGTCGTAGTATGGATGACGACGTTCATCCAAGGGCAAGAAATTCGTGACCGAATCTGATGTAGGCGTGCAAACTGTGCCCCGGTAGCAATGCGTTTTCAGTGTTGTAGGAAGTGCTGCCTTTTTTTCGACTACGTCGAACGTGTACCACCGTCGAACGTCGACGACACAACGACGACGACGACGACGACTACGACGACTACGGCGACTACGACTACGACGACGACGACGACGACGACGGCCAGCGTAGGGGTGGCTAATGACAAAATCAATGCGACATAATTAGACATGGCGGCTACCTACCTACCAACCTACCCACCCAACTACCAACCGATCCATCGCGAGCCACCGTGTTTCTCCGTGTGCTTCTAGGGTTCTAACAGAAGGGAATTATTGTAAAAACATCCCTTAATGTGATCGATATGGCTTCGTTTGTTACCTCCTCCCCACTCCGCGTTAGTACCGTTCGTAAAAAAAAAAGAAAAAAAAGATTTGCCCTCTTCCTCCTCCGTCGAACGAATCGCGGGATTTCTTCTTTCTTTTTATTTCCTTTTTTTTTTCTTACTTTTCTTTTTTCTCCCTTTTGTTTTATTCGCGAAACTATTAAAAAAGGAAAAAAGAAAGGAAAAATCGTACGAACGAACGTCCGACGGTCGTTCGTTCATTTTTCTCTCTTTTCTTTTTCTCTTTGTTTCCTTTTTCCTTATCAAAAAAAAAAAAATATATATATATATATATATATATATATATATATATATATATTCCTCGTCGATAAAACGTCGGGAATAATAATCACGGTTGAAACGAAAATGGAAGGAGGATATCGGGTGCCGAAGATCGAACTATTCCGATGGAATTATTCGTTATTTGAATAGAGAAAACGGAAATGACGAAAGAGGAGGGTATGTGGACTCGAACGTTGCACAAAAAATTCGCGACAAATCGTTCGTACAGGTAGGAAGTCGATATAGTCACAAAAGGGATATATATATATATATATATATATATATATATATATATATATAGAGAGAGAGAGAGAGAGAGAGAGAGAGAGAGAGCAGAGCTTCGATTCCATAAGCTGCTCGGTAGAAAACGACTTTACGACGTGTAGCGCTACGCCGAAGCTCTAATTATACCCACGAACAAAGGGCCACTCTATCCCAACGACGTACACGTAAGGTCGGAAAACATTGATGAGCGTGCTGTTGGCTATATACATGTTCGACGACGATGGCCGTCGTAGCGACCTGAACCACATCGCCATTTGCTACACAATTCTCTTTCAAGTTTCTGACGATATTTATACATACATACATACATACATACATACATACATCATACATACATACATATACATATACATATATATATATATATATATATATATATATATATATTATGTGTGTGTGTGTATGTATGTATGTACGTGTATGTAAGTAGGAAGCGGAACTGTTAAACTCGATTTGAACACTCTCCGTCGTGCTCCTTTACAAGTTATTGCACGACGACAACGACGACGAAGACGAAGACGAAGACGAAAACGACGACGGACGACGAGGACGACGAGTATATCTCGTTAAAAACGAGCGAAGATCATCGACGACTCTTCGTCGCTTCAAGATGACGATGATTAAGTGCATTACGACTGCGAAGAACTCTAACGAGCGATTGAGACCTCGCCTTTGCGTTCCAATTGTCATCGCCTCGTTATTTCCCCCCTTCTCTCTTTCTCTCTCTCTCTCTCTCTCTCTCTCTCTCTCTATTTCTATCTATCTCTTTTTCTGTCTGTCTGTCTTTTCTTTCCTTCTTTCTTTCTTTCTTTCTTTTTCTTTTTTTTTTCTTTTTTTCTCGACAACCGTTACAGTCGCTAGTACAACAAGATTCCGCAAAGATTCAACGAATCTATAATCGTCGATAACGCGCGCAATGTCCAGTATGTCGTTCGAATTTATTTCAGGAATGTTTGTGGAATTGAAAGTAAAAGAAAAAAAAAAGAAAAAAGAAAGAGAGAGAGAGAGAGAGAGAGATAGAGGGAGAAGGAAAACGAGCACCCTAGAAAATAATAATATAAACTATATAAAGGACATGTGATATTGCGAGAGTTTCAACTTCTTGGGTAGAGTAGCTCCTATGTTTCTACTTTTTCATCATTTTTCTTTCTTTCTTTTTTTTTTTGTCTAGCTTTGGACGCTGACGTAACATCTCATATAGCCGATCTAAATCAATGGAGAGATCCTTCTTGCGTTCGATCGAATCAACAAACGATCTCTCGCTTCCTCGACGTGCTGCTCTAATAACTTCGTTAACGATGCGCAAACGTACAAACGCACACACATATATTTAAATATAAATATATATACATTTATTACAATTATATTTCGAAAGATGTGGAAGAAGAAGAAGAAGAAGAAGAAGACAGTCAGACAGAAAAAAATGTTCTTCTCTAATTATAGAAATGGATGAACGCTATACGTGCTTGTCTCACTGATTATACTATCTGCGTGGATAAATAAGTGCCTAAAAAATGAAAAAAGAAGAGAAATAAATAAGAGGAAGAGAATCAATAATTGGCCAATAGATTTTACTTGAAGCATTAACGGCCTGGCAAATTAATCGAGCGACTTTGCTCGTAACTAGCGTGTGGCCACCGTCGTCGTACCCGTTCGAAATAGATCGAAATCGTTCTAATAAAAGAAAAATAAAAAAAAAAGTACGATAGAATTAAGAGATTCTGAGGTTACTGATGATTTCACCTTTCGACGAATCAAAACTAAGATTTCTTTTCTCCAAGGCATACATCGCGAATCGCTTCGTCGACGGCTAATCCTGAGCTGTTACGTTCTCTCTCTCTCTCTCTCTCTCTCTCTCTCTCTCTATCTATCTATCTATCTATTTTTCTATCTCTATCTTTCTATCTTTATTTCTCTATCTCTATCTCTATCTCTCTTCTATTCCTTCATCTGCCTCGCGCCTACTTGATTGCGTTCACGTGCCGCCTGCCACAGGGTTCTCTGCTCCAACTAATGTGTAAGTACTTTTGATATATCGAAATATCGGAATATTCGTTTCGAGAAGCCACGGAGGACATTTGTATTTGCAAAAGATATAAATACCACTTGCCGAAACAGACATTTACATTAATACATTTCCTCGAAGATATTTATATTTTTCTTTCTTTCTTTCTCTCTTTCTCTTTTTTTTTTCTTCCTCCTTTTTTCTCTCTTTCTGTCTTTTTTTTTTTTATAACTTTTTTTTCGTCTTTTTTTTTTCGTCAGGTCCCAGCATCGACCAAGTGACAATAGAAAATGGATGACGGATAAAAGAGGCAAGATCGAGGTCGTTAGACGTTACAAGAATGTTCCTTCGAGTTGACAATGGAAAATCGAAGTAAAGAGGGGAAGGACGAGACGGAAGAAAAGAAAGAATGGCCGTCGATGAGCGTTTGGTAAAAAATAGCAACTCAACGGAGAGAGTGAGAAGGAGAGAGAGAGAGAGAGAGAGAGAGAGAGAGAGAGAGAGAGAACTGGTCGGTAGAAACGTTCAAGGTGAAATCTTTACGTCGTGCGTTGTCCTCTCGGAGAAATTATCGAGGAAAGACCTCCAACGTATTTTTTTTTTTTTTTCATTTACACATATTCGTTAGCAATCCGTTATCGTCCCGATTGATAACAAATCGATTCGTAAGTAAACGCGATCTTAGTGTAGTAGCAGGAAGAATACGAGAGATCGACCGAAAAGGGATCGATTGACAGCCAAGATGATGGTTTGTTGCCTTTTAAAATACGAATCGAACGAACGAACGCTCCTATTATACAAATTTTTTCGATCGACCAATACCATGCCCTCGGCATTTTGTCGTCGTCATCGTCATCGTCATAGTCATCGTCATCATCGTCGTCTTCGTCGTCGTCATCATCGTCGTCGTCTTCGTCGTCTTCGTTTAGCTCGCGCGCACGAGCTCTTCTTTATTGTCCCTGTTCGCGAATCAGATATATGCGGGCACATTGTCTGTTGGAATTATTACTAATTGCTCGAAGGACGAGCAGCAATTGCGACGATCGCGGACTCTTCAGGAGACGCGAGCCGCTTCGTGGAAACAGATTGTCGCGAGAACATTTGTAGACCGTACGTCGGACTCTCCCTATCTATCTCACGCGGGTTATTTCTTCCTCCTTTTTCTTCTTCTCTTTTCTTTTCTTTTTTTCTCCGCCATCAATCGACTTCCGTCGAATTCATTATCGACGCTATTTAACGTCTCTTTCTCTTTTTGCTTTCTCTATTAATTTTTTCTTTTTTTTTTTTTACGAATATCGACGGAACATAAACTCTACGTACTTTACTTATATATATATATATATATATATATATATATATATATATATATATATATATTTGTATTATTACATTTTTCATATTTTCCATATCTTTCTATCTGAACGGTGAGACAATGTATACTGTATAACGTTTTGTTATAATATTTAATGATCGTAATCACGATCGTTCGTTTGTTCTTTCATATCTGTTATGTGTGTGTGTGTGCATATATATATATATATATATATATATAATATGTAACACAATGCGATTATTTTTTCTAGTATTTCTTTTTCTTTTCGTACTTTTTTTCTTATAATGTCCACCAATTGTAATACTCGACTTTTCGTATTTCACAGATCTCTCGTTTGTTCTCGATCCTCGAGAGAATTCCCATTCGATCTCTCAACCGATCGAAAGTCGCCAGTCACCGAGCGGAACGACGACGAGCTTTTGAACGTCTAACGATCGATGACGCGAGCAGCGCGCGCTCGTGATGAGTTCCGGCTCGTTTCAATGAGAGGGAAAGAGAAAGAGAGATGTCCGATCGAAGACAAGAGAGGGAGAGAGAGAGAGAGAGAGAAAGAGAAAGAGATAGAGAGAGAGAGAGAGAGAGAGAGAGAGAGAGAGAGAGAGAGAGAGTCTGTGTCGTCGCACCGTAATTATTTTAATCGCATCCTTATCTTATCGCACCACCTTGCATATGTTTTTCTACGTTTATACACACCGTGTCAGGAATAAAAGTCAGAAAAAGGAGGAAAAGATATGGACGGATAATCGAGTTAACACGCATGGATCTCGACTTTTCTCGATCCTCTTTCATTCAATTTACGATACCTAAGACAATTGGCTTTTAAATCTTTTTTTTTTCTTTCTTTTTTTTTTTTTTGACAATTCCACGACGATCCTCGTGAACGAAAATTTGTAAATCTTTTTCCAGATAAAAAGATAAGCTGAAGATCGAAATAAATTGAATGAAAATGAGGAGACGCATGATTATTTTTGTACGAGTAAGAAGGAAAGGATAAATAACGAAGGAGGTAAGGGGAGAGAAATTCCGTTGAATTTAATTTATTGAAACGTCACCGACGACAAATGATACGATGGATTAATTTTTTTAATAATGAATATAAAAATAAAATGATCGCTTTGAGTGGGATTTCAGTTCGAAAGAGTTCTTCAACGAGTTCGCTTTTCTCCCTTTCCTCGCTCCCTTTTACGATCTATCGATCCATCTTTTTCCTAATCGACTAAACGACTAAACAAATAGAAAGAAAATTAGAGATTGTAAACGAGCCTATTGATCTTTAAACAAACATTTATGACGACTAATCGAATGGATGTTATCGGGTTGTGGTGGAATTTGTGATATTTGTGAAATTCAAAATCAATAAGACGAAATGAAATGAAATGAAATGAAATTTAAAAGAAAGGAAATAATAATAATAATAACAATAATTCACATTATTATCTATCTATCTGTCTATCATTTCCACAGAGAGAAACGTAAAAGGAGATAAAAATATAGTTCGCCGAACGTATTGACGTCATTAATTGCGCGTACGAATAGTACGTTGATTAAAAGTAAATGGATCATTGAAAAAAAAAAAAAAAGAAAGAAAGAAAAAATCGGTGAAACTGTTCACGATTTTCTTGCAATCCTTCTTTTTTTCTTCTCTGTTTCTTTTTTTTCCATCAATTTTATCTTTTTTCCCTTTCTTTTCATTCTTCCTCGGATTCACACACGTGTGATTAAAAATAGAATAAACATATATTTTCCGTCTACGAGGAGCGATCGATAGATCTGTCCAACGATTGCAATTCATTTTTTTTTTCTTTCATTTCGAACATCTCTCCGATCGAACGAATGTGAGATTAAGCTAAATAATAAAAATAAAAAAAGGAACGTAATCAAAAATCAATATCAAAGTAAGTAAATGCAAAAATAAAATTGTGCAAAATAGATGAATTAGTGCAATGTCAAGTGAATCAGTATGTCACGATATTTCTTTTTTAATTTGACAGAAAAAAAAAGAGAGAGATAGAGAAAGGGAGAGAGGCAGAGAGAGATACACCCCGTTCATTATTGTTACATAATAAGAAAGAAGATAGATAGATAGATAGATAGATAGATAGATAAAAAAAAAAAGAAGAAAAAGAGAAAAAGGAAAAGGAAAAAAAGAAGGTTACAGGAGGATTTCGAGCGGGATGATCGATATAAAAAAAAAAAAAGGAAAAAAATGGAGAACCGTTGTGGAGGATTCCACGTCGATATTAATTCGACTATCTGAACGTATCTCGAAAAGTACTAGGGACACCCGGTTGGTCGTGCTCTACTAGAGCGACGTAGATACAAGCCGGATAGGACGGATATTCAATTATTCATATACTATTAGCCACCGCTCATATACCGGGTGTCCCAGCACGGATTTTAAATCCACCTACGAGTTTTCCCGTCGATCCCTTCGTATCTTTATTTCTTCGGATGTTGAAAAACGGACCTGTTAACTTTCAATCCCTCTCTGCTTCCTCTCATTCGATTTTGATTTTCTTTCCTTTCCTTCTTTTTCGTTCTCGTTTCTCAATTTAGTTATTTATTTTTTATTTTCTTTTTGTTTTATTCCAAACACTGTCACGCAAAGGTACGTATAAAGGTAACGTATACGTACTTACATATGTACTTACATACGTGGGTACGACTAAGTGTAATACCTGCTTGCCCGTCGTGGGCGACGAGTCGAAGAGAAGGAAAGAGAGATAGATAGGGAGCAAAAGCGAGGGTAATGGACGATGAAAATAAAGCGAGAAAACGCTCGACGACAATGCCCAACGATAACGGTCTCCTCCGTGTCAACGATCGACGCGTTCTACAATGAGTCACACACTTGCTACGATCGCGAACGAGTAACGACGACGACAAACCGTGGTGTTCCACGCTTCCATCTCTCTTCTCGATCGATCGTTAAAAATTTTATTCGAAATATAAAAGGAATATATATATATATATATATATATATATATATATATTTACGCAGATATCGTTCAAATTACTAAAGTGAAAATAATCGAAAGAAAAGTGAACACACACGCATATATATATATATATATATATATATATATATATATATATATATATTATCGTTTATATACATATATGAGTAATACAAATCTATATGTGTGTGTGTGTGTGTGTGTGTGTTTGTGTGTATATCTACGCGTATTAAAAAACGTAAAATCGATTATAACGGATAACGCGTTCGATGAATCGAAAGGAGAAATACACAGAAACGATAGATTATATTCAAAATAACAAGAGGAATAAATATACGCTGTTATCGATTATAATAACTGAAGTTAATATAATAGAAAGAAGAATACACACACACACACACACACACACACACACACAAACACACAAACACATATATATTATATTATCGTAAATGCACGTATAAGTGTGACCAGTACGTATCTCCGTGTTATACCAACGTGTCGCTTAAAACGTATATGATCGGTTTCAACCGAAGGGTCGGGAAGATAGAAGGTGGTATGGGGTGGAGTGGGGTGGGTGTTTCACAGGTCGAAAAGAATATAGACAGACAGACGAACAAACGAACAAACAAACGTAAGGGATACACGTAGTTGGCCGTAGTCGAGGAGTTAGCCCTTATCTAAAGATTGGATCGGCCTGTTAGCCTCGCCTACGCCACAGAACACAACGCCGAAGAAAACTTCCTCCTTCGAAGAGCGAGCCCTCCTACTATCTCCTGTGATCCGATTAATTAATTCATACGATTAATTGCTGTATCCTTATCGCCGAGAAAATCTTCGGCTCCTCTGTTCGAGGAAGAAGAAGAAGAAGAAGAAGAAGAGAAAAAGGAAGAAGAAGAAGAAGAAGAACGCGGGCCCGAGAGAGACTACGACGACCACGACGACGACTAAGAGACGAGGACGACAATGACAACGATCGAAGTCCTAAACATAATGCTCGTCGGCTCGTCCTCGTTGAAAAAAAAAAGGGCCGGGAGTGTTTAGGTATACTTCGAGGACAAATAAGAGACATCGCGCCGGTGATCTGGATGCTGGCGAGATGCGGCATCCTACCCACGCGAAAATAACAATTTCGTCGTTGGTAAACACGTACATAGACACACATACGTACTCACACGGAGAGACAGGTAAGCAAGCACGCACGCATGCACGCGGGTACATGCATACACGTACGTACGTACGTACGTACATGGAAAGACACATACGCATCAACTTAAGCGTGGGCGGATCTCGTCTTGGAAGGTACCAACGACTTTGGCCCTTTTCGCTGATCGACGAGCCCATAACGCGTGTATGACCGCGACGTTTCTTATCTTCATTTTCTTCTTCCCTTTTTTCTCCCTTTTTTCTTCTTCTTCTTTTTTGTTCCTTCTCGTTTATCTCCTTCTTATTCTTATTATCGTCGTTTTGTAAAAACGAACAATAGAAAGATTTAAGTTCGAAAATGAATAAAAGGGTTGGCCTGTCCTTATGGGATTTGAAATGGAATTATTTGCCGAACGTTATTATCCTATCATCCATCCTCCTTATCTTATCGTTATTTTTAAGGATAATGAGGATAATATCCCTCAAAGGACGAACGAACGAATGAACGAACGAACGAACGAATAAACGAAAAGGTGTAAAGAAATCTTGGAAGTATTCCGTCCATGGACGAAAGTAGAAAAAAGGTTCTTTGTTCTCTCAAAATTCAATCGTCTGCGATATTTCAACAAAAAAAAAGGAAAAAAAGGATAGAAAAAAAGGAAAAAGGAAGAAAAATTCACAAAAGAATTTGATCCTCTTTCCTTTTTTTTTTCTTTTTTTTTTTCATTTTTTTTCCTTTTTTTTCTTTTTTTTTCTCTTTTCTTCTTTTTTCTTCGGAAAAGACACAGAAACAAGTACCTAGTATTACTACCTCCACTACTACCACCATTACTGCTATTATTTTTATTATTATTACTACTACTACTACTACTACTACTACTACTACTACTACTACAATTTCATTACAATACGTCGAAAGTTTAGGACGACCAAGGATAAGATAAGAGTAAAGAAGAAGAAGAGGAGGAAGAAGAAGAAGAAACGGACGAGGAAGAAGAAAACGAAAATTTTCAAATGACGCAGGTAACCCTCGATGTATTTTCAAAGATAGATCGAAGTTGAGTTCTTCAGAAAAAGTGCAGGTCATCTTACCAGGTGTTCTGTGTGTCCTCTCTCTCTCTCTCTCTCTCTCTCTATCTCTATTTCTATCTCCCTCTCTGTCTCCCCCTATCGATGGGATTTTAAAGCGTGAACCTTGGGTGCTCGCACGAGAATCTATTGTTATCTTTCGTCCACCATGAGTTTTATCCTAAAAGCACCCAACGACAATCCATCCTAGTTCCATTCCTACGAGAATATTTTTCCCTCTTAGGTTATTGTTGCTCCAACTTTCTTACGGGGGTCCGGTATAACTATATACTTCTCTTCACGCTTTTACCATACCACAAATCAGAAGATCGTATTGAGAAAGAAAAACGGGGGGTGGGGGGGCGTGGGGGAAGGGGGAGGAGAGAAAGAGAACGGGAGAAGGAGTAGAAGAGAGAGAGAGAGAAAGAGAAATAGAGATAGAGATAGATATATGGATAGATACATAGAGACAGATTATGTTTGCTATCGTAAATGTCAAATAATATCCCGTCAGGATCCTAAGATCCAATGAGATCCATATTCAACAATACCGATTCCGTTCGTTCACGATTCATTGTTAAAGGTATTTCAATGCGGTCTACCTAAGTCTAAGATGAATTATATCGAAAGATGTGTTACGGCTTTGGGGGGTGAGATAGGGTGGAGGAGGAGGAGGAGGAGAGGAGAGGGATCGTTGTTATTATTATAAACCCATAACACGATATAACGTGTTGGTTCAACGCGTACTCTCGGGCCGGTTGTTTGTTTCTTTCTTAACCACCTGGCAGACGGATCTTCGATAATTCTCAAACTTTTCTCCATTTATGAATCTTTTCACGGGCAGTGGCAAGGAGGTGAGGTGAGGTGAGGTGAGGCGAGACGAAGCGTGGCGAGGGATAGGGCAAAAAAGGGAGGAGGGAAAGAAAAAACGGGAGAAATGAAGGACTCAGTGAAAGACCATTGGAATCGTTGGGGAAAAAAAGGAAAAAATTCTGTATTCCAACGTGCCAGCGAGATGCCATTCTTTTCTACGTTACTTACGTACATGCGTACACGCATACGTACGTACATGCGTATGTACATACGTCAAATTTCTGCGATACTTTCCCACGAAAGTGAAGCGTCGAAAGAATTCGAGGTGTTAACCATATGTAGGAGAAGGGAGAAACTATTATTATTCGTTACACGCGTCATTTAGAATGGAGGAACTCTCGGTCGCTTTATAATTCATAGAATTACACGCCATTGGAATTCTAACATGAACGATATAAGG
>OU426995.1:4816497-4828997 GCA_911387935.1 Dolichovespula saxonica | reverse complement strand
ACGAAAAAAAAAGAACAAAAAAATAACAAGAAGAAAGAGAAAAACAAGTCGACGAACAATGTGTCGGTCGAGTAAAACGAGAACGCGAAGTTCCAGCCTTTTACGGTTCGGGAGCGATGGGAGAGAGAGAGAGAGAGAGAGAGAGCAGAGCAGAGTAGAGCAAAGCAGAGCAGAGCAGAGCAGATCGGAGCACGCGAGGAGGAGTTTCTGGATCACAAAAGAGAAAAATTTTGCAGTTCGTCTGAGGTGGACTGGCAAGTCGATAATTAACTGGATCAATTAGTTCGAAACTTGTGTGAGGAGGCTTATTAAAACGAGTCGATTAACAGGTATGATACAGAGGTATGTATCTACTAACGTACCTATCCTAGAAACAAGTCTGATCCGTTAAATCGTACACTCGTCAATGTATAAGTGTAATATACGTGTCAAATGTGTATGTTGTTACTTAGCTTATAGTGTGCGTGTGAAAGGAAAAGAGAAAGAAAAGAAGAGAGAGAGAGAGAGAGAGAGAGAGAGAGAGAGAGAGAGAGAGAGAGAGAGAAGACGATAACGAGAACAGGATTATGGAAAGGTGTCTCGTTAACGCGGAGCGCGCCAACGAAGGGCCTCAAGTCCCCCCACTCCCCACTCCTCCACCCAACCTCCGGATGGTCTCAACTCGCTCTCGAAGTTACTCGCACCATCGAGAAAGGAGGAGAATCGAATAAAAAGGTCGACGTTATTGTAAGGAACGAAGCGAGTTCGATTCGCGAAGAAATTGCAATGATAGCTGACTTCTTTAATGAGATGCTCGTTAATGCATGTATGTACGTACTTACGTATGTATATATGTATGTATGTATGTATAAATGTATGCATGTATGTATGTGCGTACGTATGTATGTATCACGAAGATACTTTATTTCGTTGATTTCTGAATTATTTCAAAAATGCATTTTCATGTGTCGTTTTTGCGACGAGCGAGAATGGTCGGGGGCAAAAGAAAAAAAAAAAAAAAGAAAGAAAAATAAATAAATAAATAAAAAGAAAAGAGAAGACAGAAAAGGAAGAACTCATAAGAATGAAAGGAACGGGGAGAGTAGTGAGTATATCGGTTATCTTGTGAATTGCGTAGTAAGAATTTAATTAATGAACGTAAAAGAATCTTTGAAAATCAAAGCACGCACGTACTACAAGGAGATTCAGCGTGTGCTAGAGGCAAATGTTTGGACTGTAAACTACTGTGGTCGTTAATTCGACGCGACTCACCCTCCCATTACTCCGGGGGCTTACCCTTACCTATCGATCGTTACGAAGCCAATACGTACGAAGGTTTTATATACGTGTACACGTAAACCCTACGTAAAGTCATGGGAGGAAGGAAAAAAAAAGAAACGATAATGTTATCGAGAACACACCGTTCAAATGTTCTTTCTCTTATCTCTTATTCAGAAAAAAAAAAGAAAAAAAAAGGAAAAAACAAAAATGACCGCAGTTTCCTTCGAACATCGAATTGCAACTATAATTTAATCACGAATTGACGTTTCGCTTATATCGGCATGATCATGCTCTAACATAAACATTATAACTTTTAGCGTATTATCACGCGTCCTTAGAAATATATATATATATATATATATGAACAACGCGCCAACACGATTACATTGTCATGAACATCGTTGTAAACATTTTGTAACGCAATCGTATGTATTACCCATTATCAATGTTCGCAACAATGTCGTCGTGTTCTTAGTCGCACGGGTGTAAGATCATGAAAATATTATGCACAATAATGTTCATGAGACAATACGTACGAGCGCGTGTCTACATTGTTCGATCATAATTGTAAAATCATGAGAGAACGTATGCGCATTAATGTTCACGTGACAATATGATCGCATTAATATTAATAAATGCATACGCATTTTCATGATTGTACAATTATGAACACGAACATTATCATATTGTCGTGAACGTTTAATGTACACGGCGAGTATTTTCATGATTGCACGCTTATTAACGGGAACATAATAGTATCGTTGCATTGTGAACAACATTGTAGTAAATGAGGTCGGAAATGAAAACGATGAATTTTTTTTTCCTTGCAATTTTCCAAAACTATCGCGGCCGATGTAACGAGAAATGGAAGCGAACGAAATATCGGTTAATAACGAACGAGAGTGAACAGAAGAGAAGAAGAGAAGAGTGGAGAAGAGAAGAGGAGAGGAAAGAAGAGGAGTGAAGGGGAGCTCAGAGGAGGGGGGGGGGAGGGAGAGGAGAACGCTCGGCGTTCGCCTCTCGAACAAAGCAGAAGCTCGATCGCCACCATAGCCGGACAATCTCGTCTTCGGCACGGCGATTGGTCGCTTTCGGTGAGCGCGGGCTTCGTGCAAAAAGTAGCTAGAAACCGGCCGTATAGGTATACGACGATGCTCGGCATAGAACGAACGTTCTGTTCCCCTCTCTCTCTCTCTCTCTCTCTCTCTCTCCCTCTCTCTCTTTCTCTCTTTCTCTCTGTCGTTCTCTCCTCTATACCATTTACCAGGTTTGTGCGTGTAGGTGAGGCACACCGATCGGCATACCTGCGACACGTTGCAAGTTTCTCGTCTTTTAAATCACCGATGGACACCTCAAGGCTGTCGATAGAACTCGCCGGGCGTCACTTCCACGGGACACTCGAGTTCGCACGGGATAGAGAAAGAGAAAAAGATATATATATATATATATATATATATATATATATATATATATATATATGTATGTATGTATGTATGTATGTATGTATGTATGTATGTATATAGAAGATAGGGAAAGAGCGGGAAATAAAAGATCTCGTGCTACCGCTTCTACCACTTTCGAGACGACCAAGTAGAAGAAGAAGAAGAAGAAGAAGAAGCTTTTTCTCTATCTATCTTTATCTTGTCTCTCCTCTCCTCCTCCCCCCTTTATTTTCTCTTTAACTCTCTTTCGAAGTCTTCCCTCATTCGATAAAATCGACGACGATCGTGTTAATTATATAATACAAACCGGCTGCACCCTTCAAGATAGTAATTATCCATAAATCGAAGGGAATCGTTGAGAATAGAGATATCGGTGTACTTTGATTTTTCTTTTCTTTTTTTTCTTTTTTTTTTTTTTTTTATATATATACCTCTCGGTTTTTCTTTCATTTATTTATTTATTTTTGTATCTTTTTTTTTTTTTTTTTAAATACTTTTGCTGTTTTTTCTCTTTGTGTTCCTCTATTCTTTTCCTTCCTTTGGGCCCTAGGATAAAATCTGTCGTCTATTAACGTATCGAGATCTCGAACAAAGATTCACGAACTAAATGGAAATAATAAAAGCAAGAGGTAGGTATGTTGCCTTCACGTCGAGGGTTGATTTTCGCAGAACTTTATCGAACGAACGAACGAACGAACGAACGAACGTACGTACGTACGTACGTACGAGCAAGCGACGACCGACCGACCGAGCGATTCGATATAATTAGAAACAACGGTAGCAACGCTTAGAAAGAAGTTGTAGACTTCTTGCCGAGGTTGATATCACCTGGTTTGTCCAATAGAGCATATACGGTATTCCAACGAACGACCGTCGTCGATCGTGCGAAATAATTAATGATTATCGAAGCCGGACAACAATCCGTTCAGATCGATAAACCAACCCTCTCCTCTCGTAAACCATAACGAACGAGTAATTGCCGGATACCGTTGATGTTCTACAATATTAATTAAATCCTATAGTGGCCTCGCGTCGACGGGACTACGAGAACGCGATCTTTTATGCTTCCTCATTTCGTTATTCTCTTTCCTTTTTCCGTTTTCCTTTCTTTCTCTTTTTTCTTTTTTTCAATTTCATCTTCAAACTCCTCTCATTCCATAATCGTTCACGCCGTTCTAATCAATCTCTTACACGACTTAGAAATCGAAACGAAATGGATACGAACGAAATTGTATCCTTCCTATCTAATTACCATTAAAAATTTACAATCTCTCAGATATTACATTATATACGCGCTCCTCGAAGTACGCTTTAGCGTTCACGAACTACAAAAAGTTAGAAAAAAAAAAAATAATAATAATAATAAATAAATAAAAATAAAAAGACGATGACCGAAGCAAAATAGAAAAATCTATACCTCATATAACTCATATATGTACCTCACGAACGATGAAACCGTTTCGTCGATCTATTTTCGATAGCGCTCGTTCCAGTCACCCGTCACCCACACCCAACCCCTTGTCCGTTCGTCTGTAATCGCACGATTTGATGGCATATATATTTATAAATAATAAGTTCGTAATAACATTATATTTATATATATTGTACATATCAGTATATATAAGTATATATTCTTAAACGAAGTTCCTTTATTTTCGGATTGGCATATACCAAAAACGATTTCAGAAGATTTCAAACGATTTCAGAATGGTTTCTAAGATGAGAGAAATAAGAAGAGCGAAGTGAAACGCATCATCCGCTCTTTGGTCGTCGAGGGAGGGGTCTCGGTTCGAGCTGAATCCCTCCCCCCTCCTTAACCCCCTTAACCCTTCACCCCTCACCACCCCATGATTCGATTCGCGTTTATAATAGCTGTGATTTAAAAATCCGCTCGCCATCCTTCTCGAGCAGTCCGTTCACGGCTTCGACCTTTACATTCGTACAGCATGTCGAACCAATCTGGTCGCGACATCACGCGCCAAATATGCGAGGTGTGGCGCGAGGAGAGAGAGAGAGAGAGAGAGAGAGAGAGAGAGAGAGAGAGAGAGAGAGACCGCAACAAGCGGCGCCCACACCGAATTCGACTCGCGCCGTTAACTCACCCAACGCATTCGAAGGTCACCGACATCATCCAGAGACGAGAAATAACATTTCATCTCAAGCTCTCATCTGCGAAGAGTCAACAAAGAAAGAGAGTGAGAGAGAAAAAAAAAGAGAGAAATAATTTTCGTTTTATCAATTTTGTAATCGACGATCGATAAGACCGACGATGATAGATAAAAATAAGATCTTGAAATGTTTTACGAGAAAATATGAATATTTGATTTTTTTGACGAACAAGGGGCTTTTGATAAAATTGATAAGACGATCGATCAGAATTGTTTGTATTTTTTCTATTTCTAATAGAAACACCGGATGTCATTGATTTAAAAAAAAAAAAAAAATGAAAGAGAAAAAGAAAAAAGGAAGGAAAGAAACAAAGTCACGGCTCGCTTAATCCAAGATCTGATTTCAATTTTACCGATAGATACATAAATAAGTATATATATATATATATATATAAATGCTCTAATAATTCCGTACGATTAAATGTATATTTGCGATTATCTCGGAGTCCCGGTGGTAAATAACTTTTCGTAATACTGCCTTTCACCAAATTTGTCGCGGTTAAACGATCATACATTTAATAAATTAGATAGACCTTTAAGGCGCGAATGTCTACAACAATTTAAATATAATACGTCGATTCGTATTTATTAATACTGAATAAATCGATCTCGATCTCTCTCTCTCTTTCTCTCTTTTTCACTCTCTATTTTTTTTTTTTTTTTTATAATCCTAACGTAAGATAAACGGACGACGTAAAAAAGAATGAAGAAATACATAAAAGAAAAAAAAAGAACAAACAAAAAAAATATATATATATATATATCGTGAAAGGGAAGAGAATGAGGGACTTGGTGCGAAACGTCCTGGACCAGTTGTGACACGAGAAAAGGGCGAGGAGGGCACACGAATGGTAGGGAGGAAGTGAGTGAGAATAACAAAAAGAGATAGAGAGACAGAAAGATAGAGAGAGAGAGAAAGAGAGAGAGAGAGGGCCAGAATGGCTATCTCTACCGAGAGCGGACACACATCTTATCTTCGATCTCATCTCTCTCACTCAGCTTACAAACTAACACGCCGGGCCACGACCTGCGACGGAGGTTTCAAATATTTTTACCGCGTATCAGCGAGCCAAGCCAGAGTAAACTGGCGATCCTTTTCCCTCTTTGATCCTCTCCCTTAACCCCCATCCCCCGTTCCACCTACAACTACTAACCGTCTTATTTCTTCTCTCTCTATCTTTTTCTCTTACGATTATCGAAAAGCCTCGAAGTCCGATAAGTTTCGCAACAAACGCGAGCCGATCCCCGTCCCGTGATCGTTGCGTTCGATGAAAAGAAAATTAGAATTCGAATAGTTCGTTCAATACAACTTACTAGTTGATATTCGTTCGTTCGTTCATTCATTCATTCATTCATTCATTCATTCATGCATTTATTTATTAATTAATTAATTCATTTATTTATTTAATTTTTTGTTCGTATCTTGTCCCTTTCTTAAGTCCTTTTTTCTTTTGATTTTCTCCTCGTTGTTTTTATTATTTAATTCATTCGATCGAAACCTATACGAGTTTCGATTACATATATTATATTATATACGTACATAAATACACACATACACACGCACGCACGCACACACACGCACACACACACAAACATTTCCGTACTGAGAAGCGAATATCAATGTCAATTTTCAATCTCCCCGTTCGATCTTTCCCTCGAAAGGATCGACACATTGGCTTTGATATGCGTCCTCCTACAAGAAGGAACGATAAGGAAGACATATTCACGATGGAAGGAGAAGAAGAAAAAGCATAATAAGAAAAAGAAGAAGAAGAAGAAGAAGAAGAAGGAAAAGAAGATAATAATAAGAATGAAAAGAAGAATAAGAAGAAGATGGTACACCGATCGGTGCGATCCCGTTTGTTTGTTAAGTCGGCCGGTTCTCTCGTTCCGACTTTTGTCTCCTAATCCCTAATCCGCAATCAGGGCCCATTGTCCGTGGAGAAGGTCGGTGGGGTTGATAGGAGGCGCGGGTGGCAGGAACAGCAGCGTGTGCTCGGTCCATCGCGGATGTAAGGTATCGGGGATTATGAGAGATTAAAATTGTAAGATAGAAAAGGACAGCAGGAGAAAAAGAGAAAGGAAGAAAGATACAGAATAAGAGTGTGTGTGTGTGAGAGAGAGAGAGAGAGAGAGAGAGATGTCGAAGAAGAAGAAGAAGAAGAAAGGATCGTCGAATACAACGGGGTATAGCCTGGTGGAAGTCAGAGGATGCAAGGATGATGAAGAGCAAGGAAGTAAGAGAGAGATAGATATACCTATATAGATATACAGAAGCGAGAAAGAGAGGTAGAGACAGAGAAAGTCGTGGGACGAAGATGGAAAAGTTTCTGGCTTTGGAGGAGAGGGCGAGGAACACGGGGGACGATATTCAAATAAGTTGATTCGTTAGTCCACCGGATTAATTTGCTGCGACGGTATCGGATGTGCTCGTGCATTCATTAGGCGGACTGTCGCTAGTCCTTATTCGTGGTCGGCCCGGTGTGGAAAGACGAGTGCACCATCACTACCACCACCATTGCTACTACTACTACTACATCGGTACCGTCACTAGTATCGGCATTATTATCATCACGACTATTATTATCCGCGACCATCACCACCACCACCACCACCATCATCTCTACCATCATCATCATCATCATCATCATCACCACCACTACCACCACCACCACTGCTACCACTAATACCATCAACAGCGACATAAACGCTGCAACGGCATCAGTAAAAGCAGCTTCTCAGTAGCGGCAGCAGCAGAAACACCACCACCACCACCACCACCAACAGCAGCACTAACAGCGTGGCAGCAACAGCAACAACATCAGTATACGGCAGCACCGGACGGTCACCTCGTCAGATATACTAACACCAGTCGCTACTAGCATCCCGTGGAGACGAGTTCCGTGGGTTTTAGCCCGATGGACCACGAACGAACTACTTCACGGTTGCACGACGCACGACGACGACGACATAATTATGGCAGCGGCAAGGCGGCCTGCTTGTCTGCCTGCCTGCCTGCCTGCCTGCCTGCCGCGGAGTGGCCCTTTTTCGGTCCTTGTAAAACGCGCGAACGTAGTCATCTTTTTCTTCCTACTCGTTTCTCTATCTATCTCTATCCATCCATTCATCTATCTATCTATCTATCTATCGTTTTTTTTTATTCCACCTTCTGATTAGTTAGTTTCGTTTCCTGTTTCTTTCTTTCTTTTTTTTTTTCTTTTCTTTTCTTTTTACCATTTCCCATCCCTCCGACCGTTCTGTTTCTTGATAATATTCTCTCACGAGGAAGTTGAAAGGAACTGTCGGCTTGTTTTCATTATATAAGAGCGCGGGTGTATATTGTCAACGCGACCGACGATGACCGATAACGATAGACGAAGTAACCGATAGCTGAAGCAACCCGGTCAGAAATCGATCAGACCTTTCTTTCGTCCTCCTTTAGAACGAACCAAAGACACATCGTCAATGCCTAAGTTAATACGCGTACCCATCCCGAAAAGGAAATAATTCGGTGCAATTTTCTCTCCCTGTAAAAAGAAAAAAAAAAAAAGAAAGAAAGAAGAAAAGAAGGAAAAGAAGAATGCGAACGTAGGGGGGAAAAAAAAAAGAAAAACCAAAAGAAAAGAAAGAGAATGAAAAAAAAATTTGATGACCACGAGATAACCCCCTCCTCCTCCTTTCCCCACACCCCCCTCCCGAAAAAAAAAAGAAAAACCAAAAAGAAAAGGAGGTAAAAAAGATCGAAAGAGGTAAAGAATATACCAGCCAATAATTCTGGCGAAACATAAATATATGTGCGTTGATAAACGTAAAGGAGTCTCGTCACGAACGAACGAGAGGCGTTTCGTGTCGCTTCCTATCCGCTACGATAAAGAGGAATCGAGCCTGTCGCTTCGTTGTCCACCGAAGATTTACTTCGCTTAGCGTATGTAGCTCGCGTACGTAGTTCGCGTACGAACGAAGCGTGTAAGCCGTGGATCATGCGAAGCCAGAACCCGATAGGGAACGAAGAAGACGGCTGGCTGGCTCTACACGTGGCTGCTCCTAAGTTCGTCCGTTTGTCTTTATGTTTCTCCACGTTGAGAGGAAGGCCTCTCTAAGAAGAGAAAGAAAGAAAGAAAGGAAGAAAGAGAGAGAGAGAAAGAAAGAGAGAGAGAGAGAGGGAGAGAGAGGGAAGGAGAGATAGGTAGATAGGTAGAGAGTGAGAGAGAGAGAGAAAGAGAGGAAGAGAGAGATAAAGAAAACGTTTCGCGCTTTACGACGAGTTGAGTTTGTAAGTGAGTGAGAGTTGGATAGAGAGAGAAAGAGAGAGAAAGAAAGAGAGAGATAGAGATAGATAGAAATAAAAGGAAGGAGTCTCTTGGAGCAACCAACGACAACTATTGTCGCCAGCTTGAAATATTGTTTTCCATGCCGGGCACGGCGCGTATGCACGAATAACGACACGTCGATTAATGTCCGCATTGCCAACCACGCGCTCTCGTCTATTAATAGAGGCGCCTTACACTACGCGCCGTGATTTCTATTCCTTTCTCCCTGCCTAACTTTCTTCTACTTCTTCTTCTTCTTCTTCTTCTTCTTCTTCTTCTACTAATACTACTACTACCACTACCTCTACCTCTTTACTACTTCCTTCTCTTTCCCCTTTCTTTCTATCGCAAGGATATTCCTTCCTCTTTCCTCTTCGATATTTAAGATCGACAAGTAAGACAGTTACGGTTGGAGACAGTGAATAGAGTACGACGTATACAATCGACTATTTCTCTAGTACTTAACGTTCTTTCGATTAATAGCAGATATTTATCCGATTATTTGACTTACCGTTCAACTTTTGACCTCTTCAAAGACCCCTCCCATTCACCGCCCTCCCCCTATTATCGACCACCACCCATATTCGTACGCACCCACCCACTCATTCATCCTTCTTTTCTTTTCTTATTTCTCTCTCTCTCTCTCTCTCTCTCTCTTTTTTTTCGTATCTTTATCGCGGAAGTTATTGATAACGATGACGTTCTTGCGATTTTAATTAAAATTGAAAAAATTCGTCCCAACACTTTTTTCTTGTTATAAGTAATATCTGCGACAAATTTTCGTTGATCGTTTTCATATGTTAATTAAAGAAAGAGTTCGTAATTATTGCAAAGGCGTCGGATATAATTAAATAATATATATATATATATTTTTTTTTTGACACTCGTCACGATGACAACTAGGTCGGTGAGAAGTCAAGAGGGGACAAAGAATCGAAAATGCTGATTTCGATGATCGACGTGGCCCGAGAGTTCTTTCGTACGGTTAACGAATTAAGATTCAAAAGGTACCCTGATTGGGAATAAAGAATGAGACGCGTGATTAATGATCGATGCGAGGAGACGTGAATTTTCTAGATAGATGTCCTTCGTTCGATCCATCTTTTTCTTTTTTTTTTCTTTTCTCTTTCTTTTGTTCTTTTTTTTTTTTTGTTGAGGCGGGGAAGAGATCGGACTTTGGTTTCGTTGGACGGATGATCTATCGATCCCAGATATTAGTCGATAATTAAACGCGAATTATCGCCCGAGAGTTATTAACGTCAATAATTATTATTATTTTTATTATAATTATCATCATTATTATTATTATTAGAGAGACTACACCTCTCTCTCTCTCTCTCTCTCTCTCTCTCTCTCTCTCTCTCTCTCTCTCTCTCTCTCTCGTAAGATTTTTTTCAACGATATCTACCAACGAATTGTATTATACCAGGCAACATTGTAAAATTCCTTCTTCTGTTCCTTCGAAAAGGAGAATCTATTACACACATACACACACACACACACACACACACATATATATATATATACTACAACACTTTCCCCGAGAAGCGCGAGCGCGTCGACTCGTGAATCGAATTCCACGGAACCGCTCGTAAAGTCCGATCTATAATGTCCCTTTGTATCGTATCGTACCGATAACATGCCTCGAGAGAATCGCACTGTATGTAGGTACATAAATATTTTTACATGTCGTGGGGGTCGGGCAAATAGACGCGGGAAATTCAAATCACATACCTACACGAACGTATGCTTAAGAATATCATTAAAAATAACGAAATGGTTGGGTATCCTATCTCTTTCTCTCTCTCTCTCTCTCTCTTTCTTTCTTAATAAATTATTCATTCATGGTTCTCTTGCGTCATAATATTTTTGATTATTATCTTTAAAATGTCTTATATCGAAAGGATTATTTTGATATAAAAAAAGTTCTCTCTCTCTTTCTCTTTAATTGTTCGGTACTTAAACGAATAGAAGGATGCGACCAAGCGGGAGAAGCCAATTTTTTATTTTTTTTTTTTCGATCATTTCAATCGATCCCTATATCGATAAATATTTTATGTCGGCCATTCCTATGTCATCTTTCGCGCGTACGTGACACCATCTCGATACGATTCCAGGCACGTTCGGTGATTATTATTTATATATCTTGAAATATAGCGCATCATCGCGTCAAAATGATGCGATCGTTACGTCGCGACACTTCTTACTCCTCTACTCGCTCTCCCCCACCTCCCTACCTCCCTACCTCCCTCTCTCTCCGACTTTTCTGTTCCTTTTTCCTCGTTTCTTTTTCTCGTATTTTTTCGTTTTTCGTTTCTCTCTCTTTGTCGTCGTTATTCGCGCGATCGACGATCTTTAAAAACGATGATCGTTCCAACGTGCTACAAAACTTATTACTTATTATGGTGGTTAATAGGTGGCCGAAGTTGCAAAAGCGTCGTTAATCGAAGGCCTTGTCCGTGGATATCGTAAAATAAAGGGGAATTCCAATAGCAATATCGGCTCCTTATTAATAACTCGATAATTTAGAACTTCGGATCTTGTTCGAGTCGTTTCGATCGTTGCACTCTTTCTCTCTCTCTCTCTCTCTCTCTCTCTCTCTCTCTATCCTTTTTGTTCATCCTTTCAGTCTCACGGGAAATGAGTTACGAGCGTTCACGTCTACGTTCCTTGTGTATCGTCCAGCCATACAATGGCGAGCTAATAACCGTCGATGAAAAAAAAAACCAAAACAAAAGAAAGGAAAAAAATCAACAAAAAGATCGTCGTTTCTATATGAAAACCAGTCGTGCCCTCCCCCGTCCTCCAACCCCTCGGAAAACGTGAAAACGTTACTCGCGACTATTACTCGTCCCCTTCCTAATTTACGAAATGCAAATCTTCGAACGGGACGAGTTTTCCGCCATTAAAAGAAAAAGAGAAAGAAAATTAGAAGTGAGAGACGCAACAAACCTCGTTCTTTTTTTTTTTTCTTATCCTCGTTAAAAGACTGACATTCCTTTAATATTCGCGTCTTTCCTTTAATTTCGCTATCCGTCGACGGTACGACGAGAAAAAAAGAAAATAAATAAATAAATGAAAATATAACGTCTAATTAAAAGAACCCGATCGTGTGGTTTCGATTCGTCTTAAAAAGAAAAAAGAAAAGAGAGAGGAAGAAAAATACGAAAAAACAAAAAAATAAAACATTTTTCCGATACTACCAGAGAAATGAAACGTTGAACGAAGGACAATGATTTCAATCGAAAAAAGGGAAGCGCATGCGAGCCTGCTGTTATTTCGCAAGAGAGAAAGAAAGAAATATAAAGAGAGAGAGAGAG
>OU426995.1:4803997-4813997 GCA_911387935.1 Dolichovespula saxonica | reverse complement strand
GTTTCAGGCACGTTCGGTGTAAGCCACGATAATAGATTATGATAATAAACGGCATTGTGCCGACATAAAGGCACCTAATGCCCGATCTCACTCATATTCACGACTTTCCTACTCTGTGTGTTCAAGTTTTCGAAGCGTTAGTATCCTATCGCGAGCACAATGTTACCTCCGTTAAAGAAAGAAAGAAAGAAAAAAAAAAGAGAGAGAAAGAGAGAGAAACAAAAAGAGCAGCATGGAAAGAGATAAACTCGTGGAAAAAAGGGGGAAAAGTTCGCAAAACGGTATCAAACGTTTTTCTTTTTTAATTTTTTTTTCGCGTCGACTTATTCATTATTTTCCATAACGGAGACAGAGAAATCATCGATTTCCTCGAACGATAACGATTCCACGCCGACAAATACCGATCGTTAAATATTTGCCGAAGGCAGGTAAAACTAGAAACGATTATTCCTTTAAATCGTACAAAATTACGTGCGAATTTGCATGTTTCAGAGATATACAACAGGATGGAAATAACGAGAAACGTCACTTATTACGCTCATTGTTGAGACGGGAGGGAGGAGGGGGAGGTGGAAAGTGTTTCGTTCGTTTCTATACAACGGTTTCGCGCGTTACGGCAAATTAAGTTACATCGTATAGAGATCGTTAGAGTTCTGTTAACCGAGTGGGTACCCAACATACCTAGGTAAGAGATACACCTACTACCCAATGATTATAACCGTTACACTGGTCGTGAACTTTTCGTGGTAGTTCGGTATTGACCTCTTCTCTACCTACGGTCGCGGGAAGAGCACGGAATCACCGACAACTACACGTCGTTCTAACAGCATCCACGACAACTGATCTTTCGAATTCCTATCTTCTATTTCTTTTTACCAAACACCTCCTCCTCCTCCTCCTCCTCCTCCTCCTCCTCCACCTACACCTCTTTCGTCCAACAATCTTACTTCGTCTCGAACAACATTGTCATGATTCCGACGCGATTTTAGACCGTGGGATTTTAACCTCGCGATTAATTATAATATATAATATTGTATGTATTTATATATATTTTTTTCTTTCATGTTTTATACTATTATTTAATAAAAATTTATACGAATGATTATCGTCACTATTACTATTCTTCTTCTTCTTCTTCTTCTTATTATTATTATTATTAAAATAGTTTAGATGTATATATATATATATTTTTTAATTCGAATCAAGATTCCCGTTCTCCTCTCCTCCCCTCTCATTTCGTAATTTTTTCTCTTTTACTTCTTCTTCTGCTTCTCCTTCTTCTTCTTCTTCTTCCTCTTCTCACACAAAGAGCTCGTTGAATTAATTCTTTATGGCGACAAGCTCGGTCGAAATAAATCGACGAATCAAACGTTCGACGATCGTTTATGATAATAAATGGCATTACGTAGGCACACGGTTCGAAGAAAATGTATATAAAGAGTGGCAAGAGGAAGGAAGAGAGAGAGAGAGAGAGAGAGAGAGAGAGAGAGAGAGAGAGATGGAAGGAGAGAGGGGAGGGCACGTGTGCCTTGCACGCTTGTTACTCCCCTCATAGAAAAGAGAAGTCTATTTTGCATTCTCGAAGAAAGCGAAACGAGAAGAGAATTACGGATCTCTTCACTCTTCGTGTACTCCTCTCTCTTCCTTTTATTTTATTTATTTATTTATTTTTTGCTTTATTTACTTATTTAGTTTCTTTTATTACTCTTGTTGTCATTATTATTATTATTATCATTATCATCATCATCATCATCATCCTCATCATCATCATTATTATTATTCTTTCGTTCTACTCGGAGCGAAGTCACGTTCCGTTCGAATCCCCCTTCTCGTAGATTTTCTGAGTTTAATGCAAATTTTCGTCAGCCCCGAGACGGGCCACCCTTTTTCTACATTTATGAATATCAGATCAGGCCACTCGAACCTACTCGAATTCTTCAAAGGATTTTTTTTTCTTTTCTTTTTTTTTATATATATACACACATATACCTACATACACCTTTATATACGTACATATATGTGTATACAAAATTTTTATAGAAGTATCCTCTTATCCATTACTACAGTAGATCCCCTCACAGATTAAATTCACGTTCGAATTCGATATCAAAGTATGTAAACTGCACGCGCATAACTTCCCATAGTAATTACGTTTGGCGATCGGTATAACAGAGAGCTTTTACGGATAGTTTACGTTGCCATTAGAAAATCTAATATCTGTAATTACGGAGATTTAATACGTGTACGTAATGACAGGGTAACGCGACGAGGAGAAGCTCGTTGTCGGAGTTAAAGAAAGATAATATTTCGATGTCGTGGAAGTAGAAAAATACTAATCGCTAGCGGGACAAACGTTTTACGATCCTTCCGGAAACCACGCGAACTTAAATATAATTCGCGGGACTCGTTTCCTTCGGCTTTCATGCAAATTTCGTTAGGAAAGATAAAGGGACTACCTAGCCCCCTAGCCGTCGCCGCACTTACCCCCCTCCTCCATCCTCCTTCTCCTCCTCCGTTCCCTCTCGTTTTCTCTCTCTCTCTCTCTCTCTCTCTCTCTCTCTTTCTCTCTTTATCTTCTTTATGAATATGAGATTAGGGGTGCTTCGAAGGTAAAGTAAAATAAACTAAAGCAAAAATAAGGTAAGAAAGAAAGATAGAGAAAAATATTGAGAGAGAGAGAGAGAGAGAGAGAGAGAGAGAGAGAGAGAGAGAGAGAGTGAGAGAGAGAGAGAATTAAATACACCGATACGATAATAAAAAAAAAAGGAAAAAACAATATATATATATATATACATATATGTATATAAATGAAGAAAAGTATGAGCGAAGGTAATAGAACGAACGAAATTATAGTTCACAATTCGACAAGGGATTTTAACTAAGTAACAAGCAATCTAAGTCAATATAAATTGTCCTTATTAGTGTAGCACGTCAATTAATGCGTAACATTCCCCCATCGAATATTCGCTGCCGATTAGAACTCTACCGCCACGCCGTTAAAACCGAGTATGGCAAATATCTATAGACATTCTAGTTGGTGTCTACTCTCTTTCTCTTTCTCTCTCTCTCTCTCTCTCTCTCTCTCTCTTTCTATTTCTATAGGAGAACGATCGGCCATATTGATCGTTATATATACACAAACACATAGGTACATATAGATATACCATATATATATATGTATATATACATATATATCTGTATAGATACGTAAAAAGGTGTACATACACACGACCGGTTAATTTTTTTCTTTTTTAAGGGGAGCTCCGATGCTTAGGAATTAAAATCGAATTCTTTCGAAGGCGGGGGCGGAACAACACGAGAACTCGAATTCCAACGTCGAAGGGTACAACTTTAATACCTTAGCACTTTCTTCGCGCTTTTAAAGCCCTTATCCGATCTACCTTCTTCTTCGCCGTTCTTTCCTTTCCTTTCTTTATCTACTTCTCTCTCTCTCTCACACACACACACACACACACACACACACACACACTTCTTCTCTCTTCCTTTGCTTTTTCTTTTTATTTTTCTCACGAAGGAGATCACGCTCGTCCTGTCGATTAACAACCAACGTTAACACAAGCAACCAAGTATCTACACATATCTACTTAAGTTTCGAAAGAAAACTGCGGCCTCAATTTTAATTAAATCGCTGCGAATCCCGAATGGGAAGAAGTTAAAGATGAGGAAGAATAATAAAAGAAAAGCTGATAGAGAGAGAGACAGAGAGAGACAGAGAGAGAGAGAGAGAGAGAGAGAGAGAGAGAGAGAGAGAGAGAGAGAGAGAGAAAGAACCGGCCCGAATCTGAACACTTCGCGGCGTGTCCATTAAATGACCGATCATTCCAAGATAGAGAAAGCCAGCAACACAGCCGTTTTAATGGATTCCGATCCAACCGAGATAACTGGATTACGTCCATCGTGGATCCTCTTCTTCGAAATCACCGTGCTCTCGGACTAATTTCCGTTTCGTACGTAAGAAAACTACGAGGTCAACGTAGGATTAGATCGTCGAAAGTAAGAAAAAAAAAAAAAAGAAAAGGAAGAAATATCTCCTTATAAATCATTTCCTCTCCCCCCCCCCTTTCGACCTCATACGAATATACACGTATCCTTTTTCGTTTCTTATGTTTCTGACTTTTATCGAGTGATTCAAAAATGAAGAAAAAAAGAAAAGGGTTTACCTAAGTCGAACAGTAATTAACTGAGTCTCATAATGATATCCTTTTTTAATTTTCCATTTCGTGTCAATGATTATTCGACAAAATTTCCTAAAAACAGAGAATATCTAAGAACTCGAGATATCTCGAACGTATGACAAAACAAATTTTTGTAATTATTTCATACCAAAGTCGACTAAATCGAATACTTCTTATCATTTCTTTTTTGACGGACGATTTCTCTCTCTCTCTCTCTCTCTCTCTCTCTCTCTCTCTCTCTCTCTTTTTCTTCATCAATGAACGATTCGTTACATTAGAAAGTATCTGTGAAGTTATTAGAAAAAAAATAAAGAAAACACAAAAAAATTGGCAAGACAATCGAATAGATTAGATTTGAACGAGAAATAAAAGTGATGAGACAGATTCGATGAATTTTATGAGAAGAGTTAGTTTCCTTGGTGATTTCAACGCTCGGCTCCCGTCGGATTCCGAGCAAGCAGCAGCACAATACACACGCACACGTACACGCACACGAGAGAGACAGATAAAGAGAGAGAGAGAGAGAAAGAGAGAGAGAGAGAGAGAGAGAGAGAAAGAGAAAAAGAAAGAGAGAAAGCGAGAGATTGCGTGCACGCGCGCACACACATCGAGAGAAAAAAGCGTTGGAAGATAATAGAAAAACAAACAAAAAAATGAAAGAATGAAAGAAAGAAAAAATCAAATCGATGATATATTCAATGAAAAATCATGGATTCTCCGTCGATTAACGCTTTCTTCTTTCGCTTTCTTTCTTCATTTTCTTTTTTTTTTGTCCTATTCACCTCGATGCATATTTTCTAATTGTCCTTAGATGCTACACGTTCGTGGCCCACGCGTCATTACTCTCGCGTGCATACACACGAGGGTTTTATGCAAAAGGTGATAATAAATTATTACCATTTTAATTGCCGGCGTGTCAAACAACGTACCGTTCTTCCGCATACGTACGAGGGGAAATATACATACATACATACATATACACATATCGCAAAAGCTTTACGATAACACGGTACGTGGCAACATGATTTTACGTACGCCTCTATCGGTGCACGATAATATATATATATATATATATATATATATATATATATATATATATATATATATATATATATATATCGGTTTTTTAAATGAGTCATTAAATTTACCGATTATGAACATTTTGGTATGTCGTGAGAAAGAGAGAGAGAGAGAGAGAGAGAGAGAGAGAGAGAGAGAGAGAGAGAGAAAGATTTACTTAAAAATCCTTACGAACAAACACGTAATAATATTAACATTGTCGTTAACGAATTGTCCGAACGAAAAGAATAATAAAAGAACGGTCACGAGTGAGATAATAATAATCGAAAGAAAAATAAAATGTACGTATTAAAAAATAAATCAATTTGCATCTCCATTCGACGACGCGAGAGAGAAAAAGAAAAGCAAGAAAAAAAAAAGAAAGAGAAAAAAGCAAACGACCAAAAAGAAGCAAGAACAAAAATGAGTGTCGTTTTCATTGATAAAAACGATTGAAAAAAAAGTAACACCTCTTTTCCTTTCCCTCTCTCTCACTCTTCCTTACGATTACAGTCCGGTCGGCTGCCCCTCGGACCCTCCCTCCCTCTCCCTTCCTCTCTGTCTCTCTCACTTTCTCACTCACTCTCCCCCCAAGCCCTCGCCCTCCTCTCCTTTCTCCCCTTTTTTTTTCTTCCCCTTTCACGACTCTGTCGTCGAAGCTGCTCGCTAACGAGAACACACAGCGGGACACCATTTTAATTAATCGACTTTTACGAAATAATCGCAGACATCTCGCGAAATTCTAATTACGTGGAAGTAGGTATATAGGAACGAAGAGAACTCTCTCGCGGTAGAACGTGAAAGCGGAAAGTAAGTAAAGGTATTTACACGAGAGTTCAAGTCGAGGCACGCTCGATGGGTATTCCACGTATATAAAAGGGGGGAATTATAATCATAGGAGATACTAATACCGGTCGCGATTAATTAGTCCCAGAGGACATTTCCCGTCTCTCTTTCTTTCTCTCTCTTTCTCTCCCTCCCTCATTCTTTCACTCATTCTACATTTCTCCGCCCGCTTTTCACTCCTTTACGGCGAACAAATTGCGACAACGTTCGCCTTTAAGTTCGCGTCACTTCCATGAGAAAAATGTCCACGAGACAGAAAGAAGGGCGGCGGGGGGGAAGAGAGGGAGAGAGAGAGAGAGAGAGAGAGAGAGAGACGGGGGCTGGCTGGATTCGTCGTGGGCGTGACCGTGTTAAAGTTTTCTTTTTTTTTTTCATTTCCTTTTCCTTTTTCTTTTTCTTTTTCTCTTATCCTTTTGTTTCTTTTTCGTTTTTGATCCTTTTTGCTTTACTTTCGTTTCGTTTCGTTTCGTCGCGACAGACACGCGCGTGCACATTCTCGTCCGATCATTGTCACGCCTATCTAAATGTTATTATAATCGTTTATTCTTGATACTTCGCGATAATTCTTCCCGCGAAAAAAAAAAAAGAAAAAGGAACAAAAAATAAATACATCGGAGATAGATACATTCATTGAGGTATCATCCGTGGAAAATTATGGGAACGTGTTCTTCCACGTTTTTATATACCTTAAGGTATCCTACGCAATACACGACGGCATCTCAATGTACAAAGATAGTAACTCGTCGTATCGAAAGATACTTTTGGAGTATTTGACTACTCGGTAAAAATGTGGAAACGATTTCTATCTTATACCAACAACAGCGAGTGTATATATATATATATATATATATATATATATATATATATATATACATATAACTAGACAAATATAGTAACCGCATTTATCCGTTTTAGAATTAATCCTTTTTATGATTCTCATAGAAGACAAGAACGATGGTTACTTCATCCGACAAGGGAACACGGAGATGTATATCAATCACGATTAATTACTTGTGTAAAACGACGAGGAAAAAGAGACGGATAGATAGGTATATATATAAAGATAGAAAGAGAAAGAGAGAGAGAGAGAGAGAGAGGGTGTTGGAGTAAAAAGAGAGAGAGAGAGAGAGAGAGACGAACGGTCAGTCAAACTCTGCAAGAAATAACGCGGAGACGCGAGATATCGTTGACCTCGGTGGTCAATTTTCTTTCGAGAAAGCTCGTATATACCCGAAGTAACTAACTACGCCGGCTTTAATTAATCAACGTTAGTGGTGTACACACGAGGCACACGAGAAAACTTGGCATACGTGTTTCACCTAATCGCGATTAATTAACCTCGAAAGGTATCCGGCTTTTAAAACGTACCGTTTGAATTGTAACAGTATAGGCGTAAGAGTGAGGTGGGGGTGGTCCGATAGGACAATGAAAAATCTATTGAGATAAGATTTCGGATTAATGTGCTCGCACGCGCTCACCCATACGTAAATGTCATCGAAACGTAAGCTCGCATAGCGCGCGTAACAAAGCCAAAATCTTTACGTCGACGCGTATCGATGCTCGTGACGTTTCGTAATTTCGACGTTACGACGTATGGTATCGATTAAAGGTAAGTTAATTAACATACGAATGCAGAAAAGAAAAAAACAATTACGAAAAATAAATGAATAAATAGATGGTCGGATAGATAGATTCGAACGTTTCGAGGATTTTATATCGGAGATCTCATAGAGAATATTGAATGAAATGGACGAAAATGCAAGTAAGACTTCGCTCGGCTGAGTTACGTATCCTTCGACGGTTCGCTAATAAATGAGTACCTGGCTCTAATCATCTTAGAAAGAGGAACTAATCGGGAATGGAGAGATAGAGAAAGAGAGAGGGAAAGACGCTGTAAACTCGTCACTGACCTCTGACGGAAACCTCAACAACTCGAAAGCCTACTCGCAGTAATTGCATCGTCGAGGTATCGCCGACAAAAAGAAGAGTATAACGCGTGGTGCTTCTACCGGAAGTCGATGATAGTCTCGACGAAGCGAGAAACGTTTCGTTATGACGACGACGACGACGACGACGACGACGACAAGAGAAAAATAAAAAAAAAAAAGAATGAAATGAGTGCCGAGAGAAGAGGTTCCTTCGAAAGGATCGAGAAGAGTAAAAAAGAGATAGAGATAGAGAGAGAGAAAGAGAGAGATGGAGAAACGCGTTTCAAATTTCCTGCACTTCTCGGCGTTCTGTTGATAAACAAAAGGTTGATATCTAAATCGGAACGTGTGAGTGAGTGAGTAAGTGAGAGAAAGAGAGAGAGAGAGAGAGAGAGAGTTGAGTGCGCGCGCGAACCTTCTTCGGCTCGCTTCGAGTGGAGAACCATAATACCGGTTCCCTTATCTACGCTCGAAATCGAAATCTGGCGTGTCGCACGCGTTTCCACCGCGGGTTCTCTCTTGCGGCTCTTACACGCACCTTTTAACCAAAGTATAGACATTTCGTGGAACACTTAGTCGCGCGCTTGATAAAGACCAAGGGAATCGGCAAGAGAAAATAAAATCCATCGTGAATATCATATTAAATTTTTCCCTTCGTTTTCTCTAACGTTTTATCTAATGTACTAATAGAGATATTATTACGAGATGAGGGTTATTAGATCTTTAAAAATTTTTTTTCTTTTTTCTCGTTCTCTCTCTCTCTCTCTCTCTCTCTTTCTTTCTTTCGTTCGTTCGTTCTTATCGTTTTTCTCAAACCGGAGCGTGAAGGACGAAAGGGCGTGAGATTGTTGTCGAACGAACGAAAACAACCGAGGAAAATATATCTTCCGAACGTGATCAAAGACGAATCAATTTCTTTTAATCACCAAAAATCGATAGATTCCGAGTATGCGAGCAAATAGATTATAGGATCCGAACGAATTTTCCCTGGCATGTATATCGAAAAATTGTGACGAGCTCGATTATTTCACGGGATTCGATTGGTTTTTTTCCTTTTTTTCTTTTCTTTTCTTTTTTTTTGCCTTCTTCGTTCTTTTTTTCCATTTCTACGATCGATCACTCTCCGAAAAAAAAATCTACCACATCACCGAAGGACTAAACTATCCTATAAACGAACGATTAAATTTCACTGTTCCTGATAATCATCGCACAGTATCACCAAATCCAACGAGGACGGACGGGAGCAGAGGGGTGTCGGTCAAATATTAACGGGAGATTAATATCGAAATCCAAAGTTCCGAAAAAATTAATTTTTTTTTACACTTTAGCACAAACAACTTGAACGTTACTTCACTATGATGAACACGTACCTGGGTTCATATCCCGCGAGCTCGCAGTATCTTGTATTATTTTTTCTCTTTTCTCTTATCAATTTTTTCTCTCTCTCTCTCTCTCTCTCTCTCTCTCTTTCTCTCTCTTACGCAGGAACTTTCTTCGTCGCGCACTTTTGATATTGGCCCACGTGTATCACTGGTATACATATATACATATACATACGTATGTATGCACGTACATCATGTATAGTACTTTTTCCAAATTCCACAAATATATACGATGACGGGGACGTTGCTCTCGATATCGACGATAGGATAATGCACGTGATATCCACGTTTCTTGGTCTTCGTCCGAGAAAAATTGCCAAACACGGTGGTGATGGTAGTGAACATTCGTGACGGAGACAATGCAATTAAACCGTGCCGTTAAACCATTTAGTTAAACCAGGTATATCCCTTAAAAATCAACAAAGGACTGTAAATTTCTGAATGGTCGAAGGTAAGGTCCTCGATAGCACGGACGACGGTCATTTTCTCACTTCCCCTTTCCTCGGCCGGCAATCCTGTTCATTAATAAAAACAACAAACGCACTTAGGAGTCACACAACTACTCTTGAAGGTAGCTTCGATAGGAACA
>OU426995.1:4776497-4796497 GCA_911387935.1 Dolichovespula saxonica | reverse complement strand
TTAGAGATCCCGAATTAGTGGTCTCCCTTTTTTTCTGTTATACGCTGCGGTGCTTCTACGATAATTAACGAAATTAGTCGCAATTAGAGAGTGGTCCGGAGGCTAAGTCGAAGGACCAAAATACGTGAGGAGTCTTCTACGTCCAAACGTAACATGAGTTTACGTCAGATACCCTAATGACTGTTCCTTCGAAGGGAGTAGGTACCATCCCCTCCTTTTCTCTCTCTCTCTCTCTCTTTTTCTGCACGAAACCATGAGAACTTTTTCGATCTGTGATCGAAAAGAAGAAAGTAAGTAAGAAAGAAAGAAAGAAAGAGGAAAAGATAAAGAAGAAATCTATTTCTTTTTTTCTATTTCTTTCTCTCTTCTTTTTCTTCTTTTTCTTCTTCTTTCACGTGTTCGTGAAACGTCAGGGAAGAATTTTTATTCCATAATGGGAAACGATCTATGAAATGATCTGTGAAAAGTATTATGACGTAAAGTATGCTATCGTTTTAGTAGTGGGGGGGGAGGGAGGAGAGTTTAAAAAAGGGATCCTTCGTCGAAAGGATCAAATACATCGAAGGAATTTTTCAACGACGCTATACGAAAACTTTTCAATAGGTACCTGTTGAAGATCAAGCGATACCTACCCGAACACACTGATCGTACGAAAGAATTCTAAAGTAGGTATATATATATATATATATATATATATATATATATATATATATATATATATATATATATATATATATATAAGTTGGCACGATTTCCTTGTCCTAACAATTTTTTTTTTTTTTTTTTCTATATTCTGGTCAAACTGGCAAGTCTCGTAGAACCTGTCGGGCATAAAGTGCATCGTCCTGGTGACACCGAGCATTGGCCATCTTTACCGAAAGCACGTAAAGCAAAAAAGAAAGAAGGGGGACGGTATAGATAAAGAGAGTGAGAGTGAAAGAGAGATAGAGATAAAGAGAGAGAGAGAGAGAGAGAAGGGGTCCTTTTGGTCATCGGACATGTACCACCTGCTTGCACAAATAGACCTTGGTACCCCGAAAAACTCGAGTGAAACTGGCAGAACAATGTACCACCCGCCACCAAATGACCATTGTCCATGGCGCGGTAGAACGACATTTCATGCGCCCCTTATCCGTCACGTGGCAATGAACACTTTATGCACCCGTATTATTCGTAGGCGTGTAATCCTAATTCTTTTTCATAAAAGGACGACACCTTCAACGCCATGTCCCTAAAAGCGAAATACCCAGATGGGGAATACCTGTTGTACTAGAAAAACATTACAAGTTTTCCTTCGACATTGTCTTTTGACTTCGGAACTCGAAAGCTGATTCCGTTTATTATCTTATCTCGTTATTTTATCCAAGCCCCGACTGATTTAAATCCTTTCATTAACGTTAGCGTCACGTATCAATGTCAGACCGATAATTAACGTTACGGTCAATCCCGTGACCTTGAGCAAACCATACGCGCGTCGCTCACCATTCCATGCCGATAATTAATCGTAAATTAACGGATTTAATTATTTTTTTTTTCTCTTCTTTTCCTTTCTTTTCTTCTTCCTTATTTGTTTTCTTTTTTTCTTGGATCGACGCAACAACCATAAGGAGATACAAGGAGATAATGTTTACACGCTGTTAGGGTCCAATAAAGTTCAGAAATCATACTCTTAGGTAGGTAAGTATGTACGCATGTACATACATAGAGATATACGGGCGATCGAAGTTGTTTTACTTGCCGTGACAAAGTGACTTATGGCAATGACGATTCAAACAAGATATATATATATATATATATATATATATATATATATATATATATATATATGTATGTAATAAACGAAGGATAGGATAGAAAGTACCTACTTAGTTCTGTCGATCGAACTTCGTCGAACGATCGGTATAATGATTGAATACTAGTTATACCCTAAGAGCGTATAACCAATAAGATTTTTCGATCTACGAAGGGAACTATATGTACCTCGTCGTGCCGTTAATCTCGGGTCCATCCTCGGAGTGTAATATAATGAACGCTTCTCGTCGATTCAACGAAAGGTGACGCTTATTATCTCGGACGGAACGTTGCGTAAATATAATGTTATTCGCGAACGCGTATCCTATTTGCATATAATGTCGTAGTCGTAGTCGTAGTCATCGTCGTCGTCGTCGTCTTCTTCGTCGTCTTCGTCGCCGTGTCGAGCGTGTAATTAAAGAACCGGTCCTACCCGGTAAAGACAATCGAGGCGAAGACTAATAAATTCTAATTAAAAGAATCCTTTCGTGGAAGGAACGTACCTACTTATCGAGGTGTGGAGACGTTTAACGAGCATCCAACGAAGATTCTATACTAATCGTTAAATATATCTACTTATCTATTTTTTTTTTTTTTTTTTTAATTATTTCTTCCTTTCTTTTTTCTATTTTCTTTTTGTAATATTTCTCTCTTTGTCTCGCTCTCTTTCTACTCCTGCCCTTTGTAGACAACGCCCAAGCGTACAATACGCAGTTACGAATATGAAAAAATAAAAAAAATTATAAAATATTTCAATCGTATTGTATGATAAATCTATAACGTACATGATATATGAGAATATTTTTCATGCTTATAAAGTATTCTTACATATAAACGCGTATAATATGATGTAGAAGGAATTTGATTGAAGGCATCGTCGATCTCGGATGATCCTTAAAATCTTGGAATTTCTTTTTCAAACCTGGTATCTAGAATAATCGTGTTTCATTCGTTAAGAAAAAGCAGGATGACCACGACGACTACGACGACGACGAGTTCGACTAGTACGACGACGACGACGACGACGACGACGACGATGAGAAAATAGCGAGTCGAGACGTACATAAAAGCTGTAGATAAACGTAAGAGAGGGCATTGATCGACCGTCGTTCCTCCATTCACGAAGTTGGCGGTTATGGCTATACTTATGTACTTAGGTGCACGTACGGCACGTGTATGCTTTTGCGAACACAAGTACATACGTACGTACATACGTTAAAGTGGGTGGTATAGAGAGAGAGAGAGAGAGAGAGAGAGAGAGAGAGAGAGAGAGACAGAGAGACAGAGAGAGATAGAGAAAGAGTATTTCGGTTCGTCGTCCACGAATACACACGCATATACACGTACAGACGTAAGTACATACGTGTATATGTGATTTGGTACAACCATGCGTGTTCACGTTTACATGTGTAATACATACGTCGCGAAGTTGTTGGTGGTATCGTTCGGGGAAAGAAAGGAGAGGAGAGGGTGGAGGGCCGAGGAAAACGGCCCTGACCTTCCGCAAAGTCGCGACCTTAACTCGCGATAAAATGTAAAAAAAAAAAGGGAGATGGGACAAATGACGTAACTGGTCTCAGATTTTCCGCACGGATCATAAAAGATTTAACAGATTCTTCGGATAGTTGTTAGATACCGTCGTCACGAACGGTCACTTTATCGTCGTTGATACTCGTTATTATTGAGACATATAAGTAAATTATCTTGTAATTAAATTTCAACTTGTCTTTTTCGATGTAGCTAAGCTTACGTACGTACTATCGTATCTGCTAGAAGGAATTATCGTTAATTATAATTCTGAACATTTCTTTCGTATAATTCTCGTACCACGGTTTTTGAATTTCATAAACCAACTAATTCGTTATCATTATCATCGCCATCGTCGTTATTATTATTATTATTATTATTATTTGTAGATCATGGTGGTGTAAGAGGGGCAGAGGGGAAACTTTTCGAAACTCCTAATAGGATTATGAAAATGGCAAGTGAAATGTTAAAAGGATCGACCGTATAACGATGGAAAAGGGTAATTTTCTCTCTCTCTCTCTCTCTCTCTCTCTCTCTCTCTCTCTCTCTCTCTCGGAATGGCGTTTCGTGATGTTGTAGTGAGGTTGTAGTATATAACATACACATAACTGCGAAACGGGGCAACCGATAATCGCTCGCGTGCCAGGAAAGGCGCGAAGGACGTAACGGAGATACACGCTCGATAGCAAGTACTACAGGCCGATCCGTTCGATAAGGTAATTACTAAATGCTAATATAAGAGAACGTGCGAGAACGGCACGTATTTGTTCTTTAGGGCCATAAACTCCAGTTAGACGATTCTCCTACCTCCCCCCCTATCCTTCCCCTCATCGATTCCTTCGCATATTCGTCCTCAACGCAATTAGGTTAACTCGACTCGTTCGCTATATCGACCACGTAACGTTTGATTTCCTCGATCGAGGCTCCATCGTGCATACATACATACGTACGTAGATACATACATACATGTGTAACGTACGTACGTACGTACCTAAACAGATAGATACTACGTGTATATATATATATATGTACGTATAAATTCTTTTGTCCGATGTTGTTCTATCACAGGATAGATACAATGATCCTACGTACTCGAGTATAATTTTCTTCGTACGACGAGAACATGAAATATTATGATTGGATTATATATATATATATATATATATGTATAGATGTGTGTGTACATACGTTGAAACGCGATAACTCGAGAGATTCCGGAATTTTTACACATATGAATTCCTTTCTTAACGTCCGCTTTTTAACTCAACCATTTTCTATCTATCCTCAAGCTCGTTTCAAATTCCACTATTATAGATTTAAAAGCATCATAATTAACTAAATTACAACATCGCTAAGGAGTTACGACGATCATTTATATGCCCCTTAGGTTTGATTTTTCCTTATTTTTTTTTTTCTTTCCCTAATGGAACGCAAGAGTAAAGAGATTATTACAAAACAGTATATAATCTGATAAGGGAGGATAATAGAAATGAGATGAAATATTCAATAGGGACTGTATTTTTTTTCTCCATTGTTTTATATATATATATATATATATATATATATATATATATATATATATAAAATTGAAAGAGTAAAGGATATCACGAGAATAAATGGAAGATTGTTATCGAACCGATCGGCATCGTATACCGCGTGGATATAATCGGTTAAAATATTTTTTTTTTTTTTTTTTTTTTTTTAAAGACAAAAGACAAAAAGAAAGAAAGAAAGGGAAGGAAAGGAAAGAAAAATCGAATCGGTTAAGTTGAATGTGACCGGGCGATCGTGTCTCTAACGGAAGCTGGAACTTTATTCGCGTAGGTGTAAGCGCCGCATTTAGAGGGAGGACTTACGATCGACAGTATGTACAGCGAAACACGTCCCCCTCTTATCGTAGGCTATATCTCGTGCAATGCCGATGTTACACGTTGGGTATCGAGTGTCATTAAACGTGATTATATTACCCCGAGCGTTCACGTGTTCTATACATCAGCTAGGAATTATAACTAACGCATTTCCTACGATCAAGGAGCGTATACGCCCGGGGGGTTCGAGTAGCCGGGAAAAATGCATCGGTTGAAAAAACAACAAACTAGAAAACGGAGATATATAGATATATCGAAAAAAAGGAGCGGGGAGGGGGAAAGTTTTGTGAACGAAAGAAAGAAAGAGAGAGAGAGGAGAAAGAGATAGACTACTTTTAGGTCGATACGTAATTTATTGTCATATCCGATATTAAACTGTCGTGGATGAAGGACGAAGGGATCGCCGAAGGGTTTACCCGACTAAACTCGTTGCATTTCGCAAGCCCCCTTGTGATGATCGTTTTTTTTTCTTCCTCCTTGTCTTTCCACTTTGCTCGCGAATAATCGAAAACTTTTGCTTACCCTTCTAAGAGCATGAATCATATATATTATATATATATATATTGTGTGTGTATGTGTGTGTGCGCGCGCGCGCGTGTGTGAATATATGTGTGTATGTACGTAAATCTTTCCTTTCCGTTTTCTTTCAAATTAGATAAGTACATCCGACGGATAAGTAAAAGATAATATCTCTGGCGAGGATTTGAAGTACTCTCGTCGAACCGACGTTCAAATTATTAGAAGGGAAAAGCTTTGAAGAGTCACGCTTAAAAAAAAAAAAAGAAAGAAAATGAAGAAAAGTAAAAGAAAAAGAAAAAGAAATAGAAAAAGAAAAAAGAAAGGAAGAAGGAAAAAATGAAAAGTGAGAAAAGAAGGAACGAGAAATAAAACGCGGAAAAGGGAGAGGGTAGGAAAAAGAAACAGATAATGTAAAAAGATCATCGAATCCAAAGGTACTGGCGCCTCGCTTCCTGCCGCCCTTTTTTTCGTCTTCCGGGATACCACGGCCGGGCCCTATTTACGCTACTCTCTACAACACCTTCGCCCTTACCCTCGAGGCTAGAAACTTTTTAACAAGCTGGTGGCCGTGTCCTGTGCCCTGTAATTTTTTAATTACGAAAGCATCTCTCTCTCTCTCTCTCTCTCTCTCTTTCTCTTTCTTTCTCTTCCTTTACACCCTGGCAGTCACTCAGTTTCAGTGACTTGCAACCAACGGCAACGGCAACGGCTACGGCTGCGGCGGCTGTTGCTGCTGCTGATGTTGCTGATGTTGCTGATGTTGCTGTTGCTGCTGTTGCTTGGCACTGCGTGCTCGTTGCCTCGTTCCTTCGCTCCCTAATTTTTAATAACACCTACCGTTGAGAACCGACCCGAAGTAGGTATTTGTAGGCGTTACTGGGACGTTCTTTTTCTACTCGTCGACAAGGAAGATAAAGGAAAGTTTCTCGAGAAATGGGCGAACACACCGAATTACGCTTAGAGGCCAGAGCACTGCGCAAAGCTTCGTACGAACGAACGAGGAACAGCGATTTTTTTGTTCTTTTCTTTTCTTTCCTTTTCCCTTCTTTTTCTTTTTTCTCGTAAAAGAAGAAAGGGGGATAAAAAGTAAGGAAACGAATAAAGACGAAAAGTAAAAACAAAGAAGGAATCCTTCACACAGATTTTCTTAGCGATAATCAGACAGAAAGAGAGACAGAGAGAGAGAGAGAGAGAGAGAGAGAGAGAGAAAGGAGGAAGAAAGGAAAAGAAATCTTTAAATCCTTCCAATCGATTTTCTTGCGAAAGATTGAAATTTGAGGAAACGAAATGAGGGTGGGGGTAGGTGATGGGGAAACAAAGAGAAATTGATCTTCGTGCTGGCTGACTCCCCATTCGGGAAGAGGTAGCGAAGAAATGGGAGAGAAGAATTAAAAAGAAAAAAAGAAAAAAGACGAAGAAAAATAAAGAAAGAAAAAATACAACGAAGATAAAAAAAGATAGAGAGAGAGAAGGAGGAAGAAGAAAAAAAAGGACAGAACGAAAGTAAGTCGACGCAAGGATGTTGAGGATGTTGAGGAGGATGTTGGGAATGATGAAGAAGTCTCGGTCTCGCGACGTAAAAGAGAAATACCTACGTTAGGTATACCTAAGTAACTATGATACATACATACGTCGAATCAAAGTTTCGTGGGTGCAGGGAGGAAGAAGAAGAAGACGAAGAAGAAGAAGCGGGAAAACGACAGCAGGCCCGGCAATCGAGAGGAGCTTTATTATGCGCGCGTCCTAGTCCCGGGGCTTATGAATAAATATCGCGATTTCTGTCGGAAGAGTGAGCGAGATAGAGATAGAGCGATATATATATATATATATATATATATATATATATATATATATATATGTATGGAGAAGGAGAGAGAGAGAGAGAGAGAGAGAGAGAGAGATCGAAAACCGAACCTGACATCGACAGCGCAACGCAACACACAACGGATCGATAAAAATTCGTCCCGTACAGAGGCAGAGCCGCCATAAATATTCCAATAAAGGTCGGCTGTGCGTCGTCGAGCCTCCGAGCCTCCTTCAGATCGTTTCGTCTTCGTTTTCTCTCTCTCTCTCTCTCTCTCTTTCTCTCTCTCTCTCTCTATATATATATATATATATATATACACACACATATATGTACGTCCTATATAGCAGACTTATATCTCCGAGATACCAGAGAGCACGATTTTATATATATATATATATATTTATTTGTTTGTTTATTTATTTATCTCCTTTCTTTCTTTTATTAGAACCTTTTATGTTGCCTATAAATTTTTTACTTAACGGCGATAATCTCTGGTATATTATTTTCTTTTTCTTTCTTTCGCTTAAGATACGAACGTTGATGCGTTAGACACACACACACACACGCACAAACATACATATGTTTCTTTCGCTCGAAATTGCAAAATATCAATTTTTCTTGAAAAGAAATAATCGTTCTACTATATCACGATAGAAATCGTTTGAAGGGACAGATTTGATAAGTTTTCTCTATTTTAATAGAACCACTTCGTCGACGTCGATCTAAAAGAAAATAAAAAGGAAAGAAATTAAAATAAAAAAAAAAAAACATACTGAGATTAATTTTCGAAAAGGGTAGGAAGGAAGTGCTGGCGAAATCGGAGAGAGAAAAAGAGAATAAGAACGAAACGAAGAAGAAAGGGAAAAAAAAAATTAAAGAATCCCTCGAGCTCATGAAACGTTGCCGTGTATGCAAATAGAAATGTTTAATACGTGAATATTTAAAGGCACCGGTAATAAAGCGTCCCATTATTTCGATGGAACAAAGACCACGTTGGAACACGATTGACTCGCGAGTATTATTAATGTTACTATTTACCATTGCCGTGGTAGTGCCGCTGGACGACGCAATGTCATCACGCCAGACAGTACGTGGCACTAATTACCGTCACGGCAGCCTATTGTTCCACTTAAGCCTGATTGTTATCGTTACGCAAATTACAGCCAATATATAGTTCGCCGCAGTAATGATTTCGCACCGATACTGCCCGGTCAATTCTCTTCGCGCAGAGTGCGAGAGTGAGAGAGAGAAAGAGAGAGATATATAGAGAAAGAGTTAGAGAGAGAGAGAGAGAGAGAGAGAGAGAGAGAGAGAGAGAGAGAGTAAGAGGGAGAGATCACGAACGATACAAGAACATTCTAACTCGAGCGACAACGATTTTTCTTTACGCTAACGACACATTCCATCTCGTTAATCAACGTCCCAGATTTATCTCCGTTACAACGAGGAACGACGATTAATAATTTTCTTCGCCAAGTCCCACGGGGTGGTTGGGTGCGGGCGCGGAGGGGGAGAGAGGGGGAGAGAGAAGGAGAGAGGGAAAGAGTGGGGCGACTAATTCTCCCGGGAAAATAGTACTATTCCTGTTTGGTTTACCGATTGGGAATAAAAATACTTTTTCAAAAATCCCAACAATTATTATACTTTCGTTCGGACGAATAATCGTGACGATGTTGATTCATGCGTGGAACGTAAATAAAGGATATTGAAAATCGTCGATTCGGAACGATGCAAAATATCACCTCTCTCTCTCTCTCTCTCTCTCTCTCTCTCTCTCTCTTTTTCATTCCTTTAAAACTCTCTTTAGAATTAACCACGTGATAGGTGTAACAATTAACGGAATTTACGAGCGGACCCATTATTATATGCAGTCTACGAGGGAAAAAGAGCACGTGCGCGATCGATGAATTTTTCAGAGCTAACTACGACTCCTTCCCTCCCCCCCCCCTCTCTCTCTCTCTCTCTATCTATCTATCTATCTATCTATCTATCTATCTATCTCTCTTCTCCTATATGACCCGCTTTCGGCTAGACGAAGGTTAACCGCGAACGTTCCTATGCACGAATCCATATTACGCTCATAAAGTCAACGAAGTGTGGGTTAATCGTATCCGATACGATACCGGGTAACTATTTTGCGATCGATCCCCACGACTCTAACTTATTATAACATCGGACTTTTCCTTCCACTTTTCTCTTTCTTCTTTTTTTCTTTCTTTCTTCCTTTCTCTTCAATTTCGAAAGATCGAACGATAAGCTGTGTAAGACAAACGATACTTAGACACGTTGTATCTTAATTATCTATGACCCTTTTATAAATCGATTTTGACGATCGAGTTAATAATACAAATAATGAAATTAAGAGGAATATCAAAAGAAAAAAAGAGAGAGAGAGAGAGAGAGAGAGAGAGAGAGAGAGAGAGAGGTAAAAAGAGATAAATAGATTTTTAGTTACGTTGAGTACGTCAAAGAGAAAGTAAGAAATGAAATGAAATTACAATTATGAGCAAGAAAGAGTACAATCTTCTAACAAATTGAAGTAGGGATCTGAAGAGGGAGAGGAAGAGGGAGAGAGAGAGAAAGAGGGAGGGAGGGAGGGAAAGGATGAGTTGTATAACGAAGGGAAGAAAAAGGAAGGAATAAAGCAAAAGGCGTACACTGATTTTATAATACTGAACGCGACGTGCTCGCGATCTTAAATCAACGTCCTTTCCTCGTCCGGAGATAAATCTTAAAGCTGTGCACTCCTCCTCCTCCTCCTCCTTCTCCTCCTCCTACTCCTCTTCCTATTTCTCTCTCTCTCTCTCTATCTCTCTCTCTATCTATCTCTATCTCTAACTCTATCTATTTATCTCTCTCGTATGCTCGTAATAGTACGGAGTTAAAAGAGAGAAATATAAATACGATCGCGCATAGAAACCGAACCGTTTCGTCGTTCGCGTGTTTGCCGCCACGCTAACGCGAGGGAAAGAGTGCCAGCCTCTCCGAGTCTTTCCCTCTCCCCTCCTCTCTCTCTCTCTCTCTCTCTCTCTCTCTTTCTCTCTCCCATTGCCCTAGCAAAAATACCACCACTAGCAAGAAAAGGATCGTGAGCCATGGCTATAATCTAGCCACGGTTATCGCTCGTTCGAAGCCATCGCGATGCTTTCGCGAACGTACGAAGATTAATATACGATAATGAGCGCGAGCCATTGTGTCCGGGGCTTTGGCTTTAATTCACATTGAACAATCGATAATATCCCGTGCTTGTTCCGTCCTTCTTTTTCCTCTTTTTCTTTTTTTTTTTTTTTTTATCTTATTTTTTCTTTTTTCTTCTTCTTCTATCTATCTATCCCACCCCTCGCCCTACCCTCGCACGGGTTTCTACTATTCTTCTTGAATCTTCCTTTTATTATTTTGTCTTGTCTCATTTTTTCTCCTCTCTCTTTCTCTCTCTCTCTCTCTCTCTCTTTCACCTATGTTAAGTTAAAATAATGAATGTAGCTTTAATCGTTACGTACGCGCATTCGTATGCACGTATGTACGTACAAATTAAATTGTTTTTCTTTTATATAAAAAGAATAAAATTTCTTTCTTCTCTTTCTTAAGCGGAATAGAATCATTCTTTTTTTTTTTATATATTCGATATATTAAACTTAGGTGTCTATGCATTAATATGCCGATATTGCATCCTATTTTCTGATTAATTGATAATTGATAATTGATATTTATGATTAATTGACTGAACGATATTCACGAGGAACAGTAAGAGAGATTATTTTCTTAAGTATTTATGGTACGTTTATATATATACAAGTATACACATATATATATATATTTCGAATGGATGGAGAAAGGGGAAGCGCACGCAACGGGCGTCGCGACGCGAATGAACGCGGGTGGATCTTGCGGCGTCTCTTATTAGCCGTTAAGGCGTCCCGACGCTCTGCTTGCAGAAAAATCCGCGAGATGGAGACGGTTGCAAAGCTACGAAGCGTCGAAAAGGAAAAGCTTAGGGTGTGGGGGAGCGAGGAGGAAGGGGGAAGGGGAAGGGGGAAGTGGGGGAGGAAAAGGGTACAAGTAGAAGATTTGTGAGAGCGGGGGTGTTGATGAAGGTAGGAACGAGAGGCGTCGAGTCTAAGGCGTCGCGTCGCGACTCTTACTTACGAATATATATATATGTGTGTGTGTGTGTGTGAATCCGTGCAAGTATATATGTGTATATATATATATATATATATATATATATATATATATATATTTATGGTCGATTGTTATTCATACTATAATAATACCAAATGTTTACGTTTATTATTAACGCAATCGTCATACGAAAATTATTTTATAACGTAAGTATTCCGAAATGACGGAAAGAAAAACAAAATTGTTTATACGTCTCCAATGAGACGTTTTCTTTTTTTAATGATAAAAAGGAATAGAAAAAATCGGGCTAGGAACGATTACTTTTCGTTTATTCCTTGATGTCATTAATTCGTGCGAATCGAGTTTTTATTTTTTTTCCTTTTTTTTTTTTTTTTTATCAAGTTCGTTCGATTATTTTCACGTTCATTCTATCCTCCGAAGCGATTCATCTCAATTCGTCGATTCACATGTTAGAAAGTTGAGAATTCTCCTATTACGATTGTACCTTGCCTTGCTCGTCGACTTTGATTACGGCAAAGCGATTCGAAATTTCGCAAAAGAGATCCACGCAGTGATTTACTCGATCGATCGATCGAAAGAATAAAAGATAGAGAGAGAGAGAGAGAGAGAAAGAGAAATACAAAGAGAGATAGAAACACGGATATATTCGTTTCGATCAAATTGACGATCCTAGAAACGAAGAGACTCGGAGTGGGCGATGGTCTCTCTCTCTCTCTCTCTCTCTCTCTCTCTCTCTCTCTACCACCCTCCTACCCCTCTTTCCCTCTCTCTTTCTGTTTCTTTAGCCAGGGGTAGAAGTAGGTACACACGAACAATCACATACATAGACACACACCCACCCACACACGGACACAGATACATACACATGCACGTAACTCGACATAGGCAGATGCGAGTAACGTATCGAAGGGCGCCACTAACGGGCGCCTTCGTGCGTCTCAAATGCATCTCTCTCTCCTATCTGCATCCGTCCCCTTCCGCCCTCCTACTTTTCCGTTGCCTCCGTTCGCCGTTGTCATGGAAATACAAAAAGAAATCGAACGAACGATAGACAGATAACCGAAGACGCGAAACGAGAAAGAGAGAAGAGAGAAAAGAAAGAGAGAGAGGGGGAGGGGAAGGAGGGAGGAAGAAGAAGGGTAGAAGAGTGAGCTGCTCTCCTAGGAGAAAGGAAACGCGTAGGAAAGAAACAGAATGAGAAAGCGAGAGAGAGAAAGAAAGAGAGAGAGAGAGAGAGAGAGAGAGAGAGAGAGAGAGAGAGATCGAAGAAGAAGGTTGTCACCTCCTACATCCCTTACACCTTTAGTACGGCTTTCCACACTCTTTTCTCCATACGACTCCCACCCACTTGCATCTCTTTCTCTCCCCGCCCCGACCCCCGCCACCGCCCCCGCCCTTACCCCTCCGCCCCCTCTCTCTTTCTCTCTCTTTCTCTCTCTCTCCCCTTCCCTCTCTCTAGCCCCTCTTCAAGCAAGAGACCGTTCCTAGGTCTTTCCACCCTCTCTACTACTCGCAGTCCACCCCTTCGAGCCTCGAAGAAAGGGAAGGACGATGGTGGAGAAAAAGGTGCTCGAAGGTGGAGCGCTGTAATGTACGGAAGGAGAAGAGACGAGAGGGAAGGGGGAGAAGAGCGAGAGAGAGAGAGAGATGGTGAGCGAGGGAGGAGAGGAGGAGGAGGAGGAGGAGGAGGAGGAGGAGAAGGTGCCAGCTCCGAGCATAGCTAACTAGCTGAATCTGAATCAATACTTACTTCCGCCCTCTCTTTCTCCCTTCTACCGACAGACACCGTTCTCTCTTTCTCTCTTTCTTTCTTTCTTTCTTTCTTTCTCTCTCTCTCTCTCTCTCTCTCTCTCTCTCTCTTTCTTTTTATCTATCTATCTATCTATCTATCTATCTATCTATCTTTCTCGCTAAGTCTCGTACCATCTTCCCACCATCTCCTTTCTTTCTTCTACCTGTCTATTCATTCGCCTCTGTCTATCCTTTCGTCATCCTCTTTCTGCGAGTCCCTTTTTACGAAAAAAGGACTTTAAGGGTCTCCTTTCCTAGCCCTGTTTCACATCCACCCGCCTTACACCCTCCAGCCCCCCTTCTCCGCTACTTTTTTCTTGACGAACCCATCCCTCCTCCATCTTTCCGTATTTCTACCCTCTCTACTTCTCGCCCGTCTCACTCCTCTCGTTCCTCGTTCACATTTTTCTTCCTTTCTCTCTCTCTCTCTCTCTCTCTCTCTCTCTCTCTCTCCATCACCCTCTCTCTTCCGCGGCAACGTTTTCGATAGTCGCGACGTTTGATCAGCCGAATTCACGCTTCCACGACCGCTCTCCTCCTCGTAGATTTCGTTTGCGAGACTCTCCCGAGTGCGTTTCTTCAAATTCGTCGAGCGGAAGATCGGATTTCTCCTTCTATTTCTCTCTCTCTCTCTCTCTCTCTCTCTCTCTCTTTCTCTATTTTTCGCTATCTTTCTTACTCGCTCGCTATTCGTCTCTTCCATTTTCTATATACGAGCTAAAACAGGGAGAGGAGGTCGATTCGTCTCGAATAATCGCTACAGATTATTTCGTGCGGAATGGAATAAAAATTTATACACACACACACACACACACACAGACAGATTTTATATGAAATATATAAATACATTGTCGGACGTATTATCAATGTCCAACGTATCGTTGTACGCGTTGGTTTTTTTTCTTTTTTTTTTTTTAATTAAAACGAAAATGAAAAATAGGAATAAGAACGCGTCTTACCAATCACGATATTAAGATCGTAGAATAAAAAGGAAATAGTAATTCGATGGTAGATGAAAATTTGATCGGGCTTTGACAAATCGTAGAGGTCCCCTTCTATAGGTTTTTTAGGAAAAGTTGAGGTGGAACGGGAGGGAGGGGAGGTAGGGCGAAGATTTTACCTCGAACGAATATCTTCCCGTTGGAACGGTCTCGTGAAACGTAGGGGCTGCCGTAGGCTCGTCAACCCTCGAAGCAAGAAGCCCTCGCAAGTCGATCACTTCGGAGTCGCAGAGAAGCAATCTCGAATTTTAAAGTGGCCCTATCGAAAGAACGTAACAACGTTCCGACGATATTAACGGACGCGAGGCGTACGATTTTTTTCGATTCTTTCTTTGCTTTTTCTCTTCTTCTTTTTTGTCTCTTTCCCTTTTCTCTCCATTCGCGTTCTATTTTCCTTTCGACGAGGTAAGAAGATCCGACGTGAGATCGTAGTCGTTGAAACGTTGAGATTTTTTCGAAAAGAAAAAATAAATAAAAAAAGGGAAAGGTTTCCATCGATCGATCTATCGTTCCACCGCTTTTACGATCGTTCGAAATTAAAAAAAAAAAAAAAAGAAAAAAAAAGAAAAAGAATCTTACTTGTTAGTTAAATGAGCCACGACGCAACTACGACGCAACCGTAAATTTTAGCAAATGAGACAAGCTCATCGGCGTCAAGAGACCTCGAGTTAAAGCGAACGCCTCCTCAACGAGTTCACTCCAGCAGTCACGCGAGCCCTTTCTTACATACCTGCTAGCTACTCCGCTCGACCTCGTGCAGCAATACCATTTCCAACTTTTCTTTCACTTCCTTCGAATATGATCTTTAACGAAAAGTAAAAGGAGGAGGAGGAGGAGGAAAAAGCGAACGAACGAGAGAAAAAAGAAAGGAAGGAATAAGAAGAGGAAGAAAACAGTGACAAAAATACGCGAAAAAGCAAATTTGAGGATGGTCGAATAAAAATTTCGAAAAATTTTCTAACAAACGAACGAACGAACGAGCGTACGAACAAAAAACAGAAGATATAAATAAAAAGAAAAAATATGCGACAGTTAATCGTAAAAAAAAAGGAAGAAAAAATTAAAAGAAATACTCGTCGCCTTATCGATTTCCCTTTCTTTCTAAGAGAAGAAGGATACCTAAAAGAAGAAGAAGAAAAGTAAGAGAGAGAGAGAGAGAGAGAGAGAGAGAGAGAGTGAGAGAGAGAGAAAATACGAACGGTTCGATCGACGCTCGCGGAGTCGAGCGAGCGCGCAGCATCTTATTTGCGTGCGTCTCTCCAGGGTGAGGATGGTGGGGGTGGCACGTTCGGAGGAGAAGAGTCGAGAGGGTTTGGGAAGGGGAATAAGGCTGGGCAGAGGACAGGAGGGGCTCTTTCCCTTACAGCCAACGTAGGTGAAATTATCGTAGTGGAATCCGCGTGCGCGACTCTTGCGCTCTTACAAAACGCACACGCACGCACACACTTATATATATATATATATATATATATATATATATATATATATAAAACACATGTTCGTATATAAAAACATGCGTTTGCACATATAATACGCACGTTAACGTCGATACTCATAGGAATACTAATATACCTGTACACAAGTGTGTGAATTATATGTACAACACATGTTCGTTCATATAAAGCATGCTTTCACGTATGCGTACATACGCGTCTACGTACGTGGTTGTTAGAATGGAAGAAAATGTATAGATATGCGGAGAGAGAGAGAGAGAAAGAGAGTAAGAGAGTGAGAGAGAGAAAGAGAGAGAGAGAGAGAGAAAGAGAGAGAGAGAGTGAGAACGAGTCCATGGATATATTATAATTCCGGCGAGGGTTCGGCGGGTGCGTGAGTTCGTGCGAGTTGCCGGCTAATTGTGTTGCGTGGGTGTGAATATGGTTTATAGTTCGGCGGAAAAGCTGGCTGCGGGCCAGACAAACGAGCTCACGTGACGTCACGCGACGGAAATACTCGACCGGGCTAATTAGGCGAGGCACCTCTCCTCCTATGCTCGAACGCGAGCGGAACCCATGCGTCGCGACGTTTCTGCAACACTATGCTTTACCCGTCAAGAGGTTTCTTCTTATTATTATTATTCTTCGTTCTATTCGTTACTCCTTTCGTCAATTTTGACGTATATCGAAGTATCAACGACAAAATTCCGAAGTGGTCGCAATTTTCTTTCCCTTCTTCGTCCCCGCCCCCGTTTCTTTTTTTTTTTTTTTAATCACGTTTTATCTTTTCTTTTTGTGTTTTTCATCAGAAGATCAACGGCGCATTGACGATGAACAGATAATCGTTGGATATAGCGTGCAATACGGATAATTAATTACAGTTAACGGAGATAAGTCGTATGAAAATAAACGATGGATTCGTTCGGCGTTGATCAATTTTAATTCGTCAGATCAGGAAATGTGAAGATGGAGAGATAGATAGAGATAGATAGAGATAGATAGATAGATAGATAGATAGATAGATAGATAGATAGATAGATAGATAGATAGAGAGAGAGAGAGAGAGAGAGAGAGAGGGAGAGAAGACTGCAACTTTAATTACCATCACTTCCGGTTGGATGTCTTACAAATCCGATTAACCAACGCCCAAGCATTATTCCCACGTCGTTTCGTAGTCGATCCCTGCTTAACGATGACGAGAGAAGGCTCGATGATCACTCCCTTCTTTATCTTTCTCTCTCCCTCTCTCTCCCTCCCCCCCTCTCTCTCTCTCTCTCTCTCTCTCTCTCTTTAATTTAACAATCGGCAGCCTACGCGTAGCGACGCCGGAACGAACGAAATTCTTTTTCTTTTTTTCTTTCTTTCTGTTTCTTTTTCTTTTCTTCTCTCTCTCTCTCTTTTTTTCCAGCTCGCGGCGACGAGCTGTGTAATTAACGGTGCATGATAATTGAGGTGTGCTCGTGCCTGTGCACGTTCGGAAGGAGGACGAGCGTGAAAAGACGAGGAAGGAGCATAACATAAAAAGGAGGAGGAGGAGGAGGTGGAGAGAAGGAGGAGGACGTTCGTAAAAAAATAAAGAAATAAATATAGAAAAGAAAGAAAGAAAGAAAGAGAAAGAGAGAGAGAGAGAGAGAGAGAGAGAGAACACAAGAAAAAAGTATCGCGAGGAAGAGGCGAGAGAAGGAAGAAAGGAAAGAAGGAAGGAAGGAAAGAGAAAAAAGAAATGGGAAAGGGGGGGGGAGAAGATAAAGATGGAAACACTTTCTTTCGGGGAACAATGTAAAGCGCGTGTAAAGCGCGTTGTAAATACGAAAAGGGGTGGGCAAGCGGGCGTGACTGCGTTAAGTCGAGTTAAGTCGAGGTTAACTCCCTTAATTACTCAGATTTAATCAGACTCACGGTGTGTGTATATACACAACGTGATGGGAGTATGAGCGGGGCTCCGCTGTACGAGGGAGGAAGAGGAAGAGAAAGAGGAAGAAGAGGAAGAAGAAGAGGAAGAAGAAGAGGAAGAGGAAGAAGAAGAGGAAGATGGTGAAGGAAAGGGTATGCGGGTGCGGTGGGAGGGGAAGGGGAGAGGGGAATAAATGAACGAGGAATCGCTCGAGATGGCTCTACTCTTTGAGTTTCATATTGCCACCTATACATATAGTATGTCTTTATACACACACACACACATATATATATATATATACACGTACGTATTTATGTCTCTAGGTATACGTCTCTCTCTCTCTCTCTCTCTCTCTCTCTCTCTCTCTCTCTCTCTCTCTCTCTCTCTTTCTCTCTCTTTCTTTCTTTTGCGAATACGATGATCTCCACGCGTTCGTATGCGTTTGTAAAGAGGCGTCCGTGCCATAGAAGTGGAAGGACTCGCTTGCTCGCCTGCCTGCCTGCCTGCCTGACTGCTTGCTCGCTAGCTCGCTCGTTCGCTCGCTCACTCGCTTGCTCGCTTGCTCGCTTGCTTACTTAACGAAGATTAATTGCGCTTAAACCAACCGCGCACACGGCCTCGCAACACCGACTCGCCCATCTCTCTCTCTCTCTCTCTCTCTCTCTCTCTCTCTCTCTCTCTCTCTCTCTCTCTGTGTGTGTGTGTCTCTTTCTCTTTCTTCCTTTTTCTCTCTTTCTTTCTCACTCTTTTTCTCGTTTACTCTTTCTCTTTCACTCCTTCCTTAACACCGATCGAGGCGGCACATTCTCACGTGGCTCCACGTGACCCTACGAAATCTTAGAAGCGATCGAGAGAGACCAACGCACCAACCTAGCGAGATTAAATTATTTCGACTCTCATCGTCCATCTTCCATTTCACCGTCTTCGTTTTTCCCCCCTATCTTCTCCCGTAGCTAATTATCGGCTTTACTTCTCCACCCTCCCCCCACTACCAACACCTCCGCCACCACTAACACCTACTCCCCTTACCTCACCCCCATCCCCGTCGCATCATCTTCTATCGCATCCTATCACCCCGTCCCATCCAACGATTGCGTCTCTCTCTCTCTCTCTCTCTCTCTCTCTTCATTTTTATGCGAATCGATAAATTTGTATTCTCCTTTGACGGTTTAAAAGGTGTATTCTATGTTTCGATGAGAAAGGAAAAGGAAAGGAAAGAAAAAAAAAAAAAGAGAAAAAGAGTGGTTCGATTTGAATTGGTAAAATAAATGCGCGGAGTTCGATTTTCAAGTATACGATATTTCACTTTATTCTCGGGTCCATGAACTCCGACGCAATACGCAATACGTTCTGTCTCTCTGTCTCTGTCTCTCTCTCTCTCTCTCTCTCTCTCTCAGTCACTATTTCGAGACGTAACGGTTCGTTCGATTAAATAAGTGGATAATCGGATCCCTCAAAAAGGAACGCGTGAAAGAGAAACAGTTTGGTCTATCGATGAAGATTAATGGCGGCTGATTTATATGCCGTGATTCATTGACTCTAATTATTGTCGAATGGACAACGCATAAACCACGGTGACCTTCGTGAGTTTTCGTCTAATGTACCATACCGTACTCTTAATGATATGAAAAATGACGATGGACGTATACAATATACTTACGTCATAAAGACACACACACACACACACACACATACCCACACACATATATGCGTGCATTTAAAATTTCAATCGCGAGATAAAAATCTTAAAAAATATCGATAATTATACCAATACCGTGCGTTCGATATTTATCGTAAGAAGAATTCGTGGACGACGGCGTTTCGAACATAGAAATCGATCGTCGCCGAATGGATATTTGCCAATGTTCGAGACGGAAATAGACGAAACGAAGAACTTGACGCCTGCCGAATGTCATAAATATCGCTAAAATTAGTGCATACGACCTAACGCACGTCGAGAATCGGCTAGCATTGATTTTAACTGCCACTGGACTTGCATTCCTTTTCTCCAAAAATTCTCTCATCTCTCTTTCTTCCTCCCTCCCCCTCCCTCCCTCTCTCACTCTCTCGCTCGTTCTCTCTCTCTCTCTCTCTCTCTCTCTCTCTCTCTCTCTCTTTTTATAACTTAAGAAAAACGAGGGAAAATAATATGGACAACGCATTGTTGTGCATTGGCATAATCGCGATTATCGGCGAAGCGAATAACAACGAAAAGACTATCAGAAA
>OU426995.1:4768997-4773997 GCA_911387935.1 Dolichovespula saxonica | reverse complement strand
TTTTTGAATTTCAAACTCTTTCGTTACCGCTTTCCAGTATCCATCCATCGATGAAAGATACGGGGAGATTGTGAAAGATAAAAGAAAGGAGAAGAGAAAAGAATGGAAAAGAAAAGAAAAGAAGAGAAGAGAAGAGAAGAGAAAAGAAGAGAAGAGAGAAGAGATGAGAAGAGAAGAAGAGAAGTCTCTCGACACGCTCGAAACCGCCGGAGGTGGATGGTTTCACGTGCAGAAATGCGAGGAGCCGTGAGCAATTTCGCGAGAAACGATTCTCCCTCTTTCCTTTATTCTCGTCTTGCAAAGGAGAACGAGCGAAAGAGAAAGAGAGAGATAGAGAGAGAGAGAGAGAGAGAGAGAGAGAGAGAGAGAGAGGAGCCCGGACGTATACTATATTCGACGCCAGGTATTATAATCACAGGGTTGCACGTTTGCGAAGAGAGAAGTTTCGGCGGAAAGGCCAAGCGCCGAGGTTGGTGTGGTTACGACGAGAAGAGGAATAAGAAGAGGTACGAAGAGGACGAAGAAGAAGAAGAGGAGGAGGAGGAGGAGGAGGAGGAGGAGGAGGAAAAGGAAGAAGGAAAAGAAGAGCGTACAAGAGATCGACCGAGGACGTTCGAGTATGTTACAGAGGAGGAATATGAGAAGAATAAGAAGAAGAAGGAGAAGGAGGAGGAGGAGGATGAGGAGGAGGTGGTGGTGGTGGAGTGGGAGGAAGGGAATCCGGGACTGGAGGGCGATTATTTCGCGAGGCGATAATTAGGCACGTTGAGTCGTCCTCGGCTTTTGCGGGTCGAAAAATAACGAGGAAATAATTGCTACTCTTAGGGAAGACTTTCCAACAACGAAAGTGGCGGGGGAACGACGTTTAAAGGTGAACCGTTTAAAAATATAAAGATAAAAAAAAAAAAAAAAAAAAACAAGAAAAGAAAAGAGAAAAGAAAAAACGAAGACCAACGAAAAATAAAGAAAAAAAGAAAAACAAAAAGAAAAAGAAAAATAATAAAGAGACGTGTAGAGGTCGGACGGTTTAAGGATCTTCTCTAAGGTAAAGGGAGGGTCGGAAAAACGCGCGACAATTTTTACTCGAGCCAGAGGTGACGATGGAAGTAAACTCCGACCAGAGAGAAAAAAAGAGAAAAGGGAAAAGAGGAAGGAAAGAGTATAAAAAGAATAGGAGTAGGAGAAAGAACAAGAAGTTAATTAAGTAATAAAAAGTCAACGTTCTTCCCCGAGGGTCGTGGTTGCAAAGCTGTAAGACGGAAACCCCGATAGCCAAGGGTAAAATTAAAATAAACATCCCCTAAATGAGTCGCCGCGGCATCCACCAGCCCGTTTAACCCGGGAGCTGTTAATTAATTCCTGCGAAACCGAGAGGAACAAAAGCAGGACTTGGAAGAGGTCCTCCTCCATCTCTCTCCTCTCTCTCTCTCTCTCTCTCTCTCTCTCTCTCTCTTTCTCTCTCCTCTTCTTCTCTTCTCCTCTTATTCTCTCCTTTTTCTTCTCCGATATCAACGAGGATCGTGGAAGAGCATTAAACACCGCGGAACCAGCCGCCGTCCTGACTCTTTAATTAGCCACCCCTAAAGCGTTCTCGTTGCTTGCCAAGGCGCAAAAGCAGTGTCAAGGGTCCGTGCGGAGTGAGCAACAGGTGAGATGTAAAGCAAGGGTTATCCTTGCCTTTCGAGACGACGTTGCCGAGTAGTGAGGGGGTTGGGTTGAGTTAGTATTTCGATTGTCAAATATTTCCTCCTCCCTCCGATACCAATTGTCTAATTGTGTCGCCTATTTCTTCTTTCTTCTTTTTCTTTTTTTTTATTACCTTAGAAATTTTTGTTTCTTCATATCGTAAATTAAAACGATCATTTACATACATATACATATATATATATATATATATATATACATACAGTCAACGTGATAAAAATAATTACCGAGATAGCTAAATAAAAATTCTAGAAGCACTATACTCTCGTCTTAAAAGAAATGAAAAATAACAAAAATAACAACAAATAAATAAAAAAAAAAAATGAAAAAAAGAACAATCGAAGGCTCCAACGTGTGATTAATAATGGAGGAACGTGTCCTTGAGAATCGTTTTTTGTGAACGTAAAAAAAAAAAGAGAGAGAAGAAAAGAAACTAAAGGGAAACTGAGAAAAAGGAAAAGCAAATAAAAAAGGAAAGAAGTATAACACGACCGAGATCACCGCTAACGGGAGAAGAGATCGCTCGACTCGCCACGCTTTTTCTTTTTTTTTTCTCTCTCCCTCCCTTTTTCCCTTGTTTTTTCTCTTTTCTTGTTTCTTTCTTTTTTCTCCTTTTCTTTCTTCCTTTCCTCCTCGTTCCACGTAAAACGAGAAAGAAGATCCCTCGAAAGTGTCAATGTTATCGCCGTGTCAAGGGTAATTAAGACCTGTTGATCGTCCTCGGTGAGATTCCAAGAAGGGAGGAAGAAGAAGAGGAGGGACGGCAGACGGTCGTTCGCGTTTGCGTATGCGCTCGGAGTGGGACGGTAACGATGGCGGGGGGAGGGGAGGCGGGAGAAGGGGTAGCAGTTCGTAGTAAGAAAAGGGGGAAGGGTTGCGAGGTGATGAATATTCCAAGCTTAAAATCTGCTCAGTAGCGGTGGTAAAAGGGGTTCGAAGCTAATGAAAGGTACATTATGACCGTTGAAGGCGCTTCGCAGTGCCGTAAAGTCGACTCCTTAGAGGGTGGTAGTTTGAGGGATGGATCGAGAGTGAGAACGACACAGGGTACGCGGGCCGGGGACGGGTGAAGATAGGCTTGCCAAGTTAAATGCGATAATTTGCGTGGGAGGGCGACAACGACTCTCGGCCGGCAGCGACGACTAAACCCTCAGCCATTTAATTACGCTTAAAACATGCATTAAATATTGTCGGAGGGGTGAAAACGCGTTCAAAAGGGTTGAACCCTTGAGCTCGTTAAGCCGACCGAGATTTTCCCTTCCGTTCGTTACTTCGCGGAGTAACGTATACATATCTCTATCTCTCTCTATCTCTCTCTCTCTCTCTTTCTCTATCTCTCTCTCTTATTCTCTCTCTTTTCTGCAATAGATCTGTCTCAAATCGCTGTTAAAAACGTACCCAACAAACGTCCATCTATCTATATATCTATCTATCTATCTATCTATCTATCTATCTATCTATGTATCTATCGAGAAAGGAAAAAAATAAATAAAAACGAAAAATAAAACAACTCTCTCGCTTCTTGTTTAATAAGAAGATTTATATCGAAGAGTGATGTACCGATTTATTCAAAGATTAATCCGAGTGATACACTTGGAATAACGTTCGAACCATCGTCAACGATGTATTCTACGGTCGATGTTGCTTCCTTCGTCGACGAGGAAGGCGACGAGGATGTTGACATTGACGATATGATCGCCTTGATGAGCGTGGTAAAGAGAGAACGTAGTCGTACATACGTAGGTATATTATACTATAATATATCTATACACGTATTTATATACACACACAAAAAATATATATATATATATATATATATATATATATATATATATATATATATTATACATATACATATATACTAACTACATCTATGCTGGGACCGGTACGTATCATTTTTAAACGCCGGAAATGTGTTATTAGCGGCTACCGTGCGCGCGAGCATACGCTCAATTGTCCTGATTTGGGAACCTCTGATCCGGACCCTCTTCCTGACGACACGACGAATTAATGCCGTTGCGTTTCCGCGTACCGCTATCTCTCTCTCTTTCTCTCTTTCTCTCTCCTCTCTCTCTCTCTCTCTCGTTCTCCTTCTTTGTCTTCTTCACAGCGCCAATGGAATACATCTTTCTTTCCTTCTCTATTTTTTCGTCCGTTCATTCATCTTCTTCTGCTTTTTCTTTTTTTTTTTTTTTTACTTTCTGTTTTGATTTCCAATGCATCATAAAATTCATAAACGAGCGCTGTTTCCTCCGACTTCATTGAATTTTCAATTAACGACGTATCGTTTACTCGCGATCGCGTTTAATGAGATCAACGGATTTCCCGTCCGGCTTGTAATTCAAAGAGCGAAGCCACTTTACGGTCGTTCCTAATGAAGCCAGCCACCCTGGTTTGGTCTGGCACGAACTATAGTCTACTCTTTCCCTCCCTCTCTCTCTCTCTCTCTCTCCCTCTCTCTCTCTCTCTCTCTCTCTCTCTCTCTCTCTCTCTCTTTCCTATCTCTTTTCCTTCTCTGTTAATTTTAATCGGCCGAGACGCTTTTCCGTGAATTAGACCCGGGGTTGTTTCGAATGCTAGAAGGAGAGGAAAGAGAAAGAGAAGAAGAGAAGAAAGAGGAGGATGAGAAGGAGGAGGAGGAGGAGGAGGAGGAGGAAGAGGAACGATCGTAAAACGTTCTCGCGTCTTCGTCGTCTTCGTCGTCGTCGTCGTCGTCGACGTCGTCGTCGTGTCGCACGAATCCATTGGGAACTCCGAGCACGATCAAATGAATCAACAGAGACAATTAATAGCCAGCGAGGGCCTTCAGAAAGCCGTACGACGTCGTCACCCTTCTACGTTACCCACCCGTTACTACTACCATACTACTACGTGCGGACAACAAATCTATTTGTCTGCCCTGAGAACACACATAATCCAAAGACATCCAACTCTCTTCCAATGTAGCGTGTCTACGGGACGACGTAGTGTGATTCTTTCCTCTTACTCGAGTGTTTTACTTTTGTCGTATTTTCTTTTTTTTTCTCTTGTTAATTAATAGCCAAGCATTATTAATTTATTCGATTTCGTCTTCGTCGATCAGGTTACACGAACGAAAAAAAAAAAAATAAATAACGAGTGAATAAATGAAAAAAATGAAGTAAGAAATTATTTCCTTCCTATTAATCGTTGATTATCGAGACGGTGTTCGAAGAATGTAGACATTGTTATTACCCGGTAGGAGGAAGATCAATTTTTTTCTATATATGTTTCTTAGATATTTATATGTATGTGAGTGTGTCTGAGAGAGAGAACGA
>OU426995.1:4758997-4761497 GCA_911387935.1 Dolichovespula saxonica | reverse complement strand
TTCTACGAACACGAGAAATCGATTTGGACGTGTAATATTTAAAGAACGATATACCATGTAATATACAAGTGTAAGAAAAGTCGAGCGATGTAAAAGTAAGCGAGTCGCTTGACGTAATGGAGGAGTTACAAGCGCGCGAGAGACGGCGCGATTGTGGGGCGGGAGGGCGAGGAGGGGGAGGGGACACATGGCAAGTCTCGTACCAAGTCGGTGATGGCGTTTCTGTTTGTTCGCGTTTGTGACGGGGTAGAGAAGCGAGGACGAAGAAGAGAGAGAGAGAGAGAGAGAGAGAGAGAGAGAGAGAGAGAGACGATGATGTGGGAGGGGGTGGGGTGGGTGGGTAGGGAAGATTGTGGGAGAGTGGGGAAGAGGGTAGTAGTAGAAACGTCGTTCCGTTCGTTGGTGCGAACGCGATGCCAGCGTGTTTCCATTAATCCAAATCGCGAAATAAAATCATCGGGCGGAATGTCCATTAGTGGTTAGTGTGCGAGAGAGAGAGAGAGAGAGAGAGAGAGGGGGGGGGGGAGAGGAGGAAAGAGAAGTCGTTAGTGCTTTGCTTTGCCTCGTTTTGCTTTGCTTCGCTTTGCTTTACTTCGCTTTGCTTTGCTTTGCTCTGTTCAGCTCTGATCTGCTCTGCTCAGCTTTGCTGTCTCTCCCTCTCTCTCTCTCTCTCTCTCTCTCTCTCTCTCTCTCTCTCTCGCACTCTCTCGCACTCTCGCGCTGAAGAAGCATCTGTCGTTTTATAGAAATCAAGCTTCACCGAGGAAAATCGCTAGGAGGAGGAGCGCGGACACAACAACAACCACCAGGAATCGTTTTTCCTAGTTGCCGACGAGGAAACGATCGCAAAAACCACACCACCTTACCGCCATCGTATTATTTCTACGAAAGGAGTTGCAAATTCGCGACGCGGAATCGACGATGCGGTAAATCATACGTATAAGTAGCGACAAAGTGTAACGACTTTTGCGACAGTAAGTTATTTTTTTCCTTCATTCTTCTTTTCCCTCTTCTTCTTCTTTATCTTTATCTTATTCTGATTTATCCTTTTTTTTTTCTCTATTTATCCTTTTTTCTCGTTCCACGTTTCTTTCTCTCTTTCTCTCTCTCTCTCTCTCTCTCTTACGTTATTCCTTACTCGCTTTACTTATTTACGTTGTAATTCTTCTTCTTCTTCTTCTACTACTACTACACTACTATAACTATTATGACGTTTGTATGTGTGTGTTAGAGCGAGATAGAGAGATGTAAGGGAAAAAATTTTATTGACTTTTTTATACGAATCAATCTGACACAGTAAATCAAGAAGATTCGTAGCGGTTAATTTCCAATGACAATGCGACGATAAATGATCTATTAATTTATTTATTTCTCTCTTTTCTCTCTCTCTCTCTCTCTCTCTCTCTCTCTTTCTTTCTCGTTTCTTTCTTTCTATTTTTTTTTTATATATATCTTTAGTTTGAAAAGCCGTGAAGAGGTCAAAGATATCAGAGAAAAGACGAGTAGATCCGTTAAAGGTGTAAAACACCGTCTATACCCGAGTATACATCTACTCGCTAAAACAATGTCCTATTAGATTTAACATTGGACCAATGCGATTAACAAACGTTGCCACGAACTTTTTTAATCCGATTGGAAAAGGATCTCTCTCTCTCTCTCTCTCTCTCTCTCTCTCTCTCTCTCTCTCTCTCTCGCTCGCTCTCTTTCTCGTTCGCGGTGCCATCGATAAAATCAAAGATACCTAACTCCTACGTGTGTGTCGGAGGAGGAGTAGAAAACGAAAAAGGAAAAAAAAAAAAGAGTACAAATGATCTCTCGGTGATTTGCCTTTGCCGTCGAGGTAAACGAGAAAGAAGAAGAAGAAAAGAAGAAGAAGTGGGGATTGTTTTCGATTAACGTAACGATTCTCGAGAAGTACCAAACGAAATTTGCTATTACTTAAGTTAATTAGAAAGGAACTTTGTGGATGAGGTTACTCTCTCTCTCTCTCTCTCTCTCTCTCTCTCTCTCTCTCTCTCTCTCTCTCTCTTTCTCTCACCGAATGTTAATTTCGTTTTCTAATTTAATCAAACGAATTACGATAAGTCACGATAAACGATTTAACCTATTGAACAATTTTGTGTCGAACGATAAAGAGAGAGGGGGATGGTAGGGAGAAAGAGACAGAGAGAGAGAGAGAGAGAGAGAGAGAGAGAGAGAGAGAGAGAGAGAGAGAGAGAAAGAGTACGACGTCGGTGGGTTGTTGGGTTCGCCTTTGTATAAATAAATAAAGAAAACAAGAAAAAAAAAGTAAAGAGAGAGAGAGAGAGAGAAAGAAAGAGAGAAGAGAAAAGAAAGAGAAAAAGAAAAAGGATAATAAAAGAGGTTCGGTAAGAGGAGACTTATGATTTCGCGAAAATGCTACGTCACGTGTCGTTGCGCATGCGCGTATGTTGGCGCATATGAGCGCTCGCGCGCGCGCCCTCACGCAAATCGCTTAATCCAACGCAAAGGAGTGGAA
>OU426995.1:4723997-4753997 GCA_911387935.1 Dolichovespula saxonica | reverse complement strand
GATAAGCAAACACACGCTCATTATTTTGCTCTTGAATTTTACGATGAGACCGCTCGTGTAAACGGGTGTTCACACTTTGCGTTACGTGTAAACGTTCGAGAGTATCGACGGACGAGTTCTCGAAAAGGCTTTTTATGTATACCAATCCGTGTTAGTGTCCAGCGTGCTGTTCATACACGGCAACGCGTAAATTCAAATATATATATATATATATATATATATATATATATATATATATATATATATATATATGGATAGATAGATAGATACTTTTATATGAGAATAAATTCACGAGACAGTGTAAATGAACACGCGTATATGAGAATTTCATACGAACACATACAAAGACGTACACGTACGTATATACATAGGTAGAAGAGAATGTTCAGAGACTCGCATTACATAGAAGCACGCACATAGTAACGCACGCGCTACGAGCTAGCCGTATCATTATATTTTACTTTAGTCGACGCGGAAACCCCGCGGGATAATTTGTGCGAACGAGCCGCAATTATTTAAGGGTGTGCATAGGTAAAAAGGGGTGGCCGAGGTGACTATAGGGCTGCCGCGTTACTTCGCTCGCCAGTAGTACTTATCGATTCGCGTCGTCTTCGCCACGTCGACGTTACGATATTCCCTCTCTCTCTCTCTCTCTCTCTCTCTCTCTCTCTCGCTCTCTCTCTCTCTTTCTCTTTTTCTCTTTCACTGTCGGATCTTTCTATCGATAAATCTCTAATCTCACGATTCGTACTCGTTAAAAATAATCATTCCTATTAGGAGTTCCGAAATGAATGAATAATTCAAAAATTTCTTAAATGTATACGATCGAATCTAAAGATAAAAATAATTACGAATATTACGTCTGTAATTGCACGTTTATATTCGACGATGAACAACGGCAATACATTGAAATTTTTTTTTCTTCTTCTTCTTTTTCTTCTTCTGGGTATTACACTTTTCTCTTCTACTTCAATTTCCAACACAAAAGCTCGATGGAAAAAGATGCAACGATTTTGAAAACGATGCGCTCACGGAAAACAGGTGCAACGAGCGAAGGAGGTACCATACCTTTCCTACCTACCGTAGCACGTGAGCAGTAACGTTCCAAAGAGAGAAAAGAGAAGATTTCGTGGAAGAAAAAGAAAAAGAGAAAGGGGAAAAAAAGAAGAAAAGGGGGAAAAGAGAGAAAAGGGGTCGTATATTCGTGTGGTGGTTACGTCTGTGCGTGCACTTAACCTCGCACACCTATTACGTATACGTATGTGTGTGTATGTATACATACATACATACATACATACATACATATATATATATATATATATATATATATATATATATATATATATATATATATAAGTTCGGACTTCGAGATGGTTCGAAGAAGGAAAACGTGAGTGTATATGTGATAGAAAGAAAGAGAGGGTGAGAGAGAGAGAGAGAGAGAGAGAGAAAGAGAGAGGTGGAGGGAGAGGGTGGAAACGGCTCGAAGCAGCTCGTGGGGTGATTATGAGCGAGTAAGTGCCGCCGTCCAGTTTTTACCCTCTTCCACCCCCTCGCTCCTTACTGACCGCCCGTTTCTTTCCCGCAGCGACCATCCTCCTCCCACCCTCTTCCACCATCTACGACGCCACTCTTACCACCCTCGACTCGACTAAACCCCCAACGGATCAATACGCTAAAACATTGCCACGTCGAGCCACCGCCGTGTAAAACACGAAAGAAATCCGCCGGGGTGTTTTCCTTTAACCACTAACTCCTGCGGCATCGAGAGGGTATGCCCTTTTTTTTTTTTTGTTTGTTTGTCTTTTCTCCTTCGGTTTTTTTTTCCCTTGGATCGATTCTTTTCGTTTTTTTTTTTTCACTTTTCTTTCCTTCTTTTCTTTTTCTTCTATTTCTTTTTCTTCTTCTGTTTTACTTACGTTCTCGGCCCCTTTTTCTAAATATCGGAGATTCTTTAAAAGTAAAACAAAAAAAAAAAAAGAAAGAAAAAACGTGGTGTATCGCACTGTTAGAAATTGTTGCCTGTTCGTTATCATCGCAATTCAAACTTCGACAATATTAGATTTATTCTTTCGTACGTCGGAGAAAAATGTCTTCTTTCTTTTTTCTTCTCGGGTAAATGATTAACTCTAAATTCTAATTGGTTTGTTGCGTCTCTCTCTCTCTCTATATATATATATAATAAAAAAAAAAGAAGAAGAAAAACGAAAGGCGAATCTTACAAATGTGTATCCGTGAAACGTTATCGATCATTTACAGAAAAAAAAAAAAAATATGTATATATTCTTCCTCGTGATCGAGTATTAATGATAAAGAACTACATGATAGACGCAACCCTGATTGTGAGAACATTGAGTAAGACTAAAGAGCGTTATCATCTTACACTGTTAACTCTCTCTCTCTCTCTCTCTCTCTCTCTCTCTCTCTCTCTCTCGCTCTCTCTCTCTCTCTCTCTCTTTCTCTTTGAAGTTCGAGTAAAAAGTAAGTTCCTTGCCCTTCGAAGTGGAACGGATTCAGCACATATCTCTCTCTCTCTCTCTCTCTCTCTCTCTCTCTCTCTCTCTCTCTCTCTCTCTCTCTCTCTCTCTTTCTCTCTTTCTATCGCTAGACCTTCGAAGGGCACGAAAGACGAATGAACGGACGTCCGTGGCCTACCGCAACCCACGTAAGACACCGATCAAATCCCTCCCACTTTCTCTCTTTCTCTTTTTCCCTCTTTCTCTCTCTCTCTCTCTCTCTCTTTTACCTTCATACCACACAAGCAACACACGTTTCCGAACGACGACGTGTGTTCGACGTGCTGTTTCCCGTGGACGATCGATATATCGATCGTCTTCGACGAACGACCGGCTGCCTGGTGGTCGACGACCACGCGGGAAATAAGAGAAAGAGAGAGAGAGTGAAAGTGAGAGTGAGATGGTTAGAACTAAACAGAGAGAGAAAGAGAGAGAGAGAGACAGTGAGAAAGATGGAAAGAAAGAGAAAAGCAGTGAGGCCCGCGGCTCTGTTGTCCGTGTGCGTCCTGCCTTGTGGTCACTTGTTGCCTGCCACCCCCGAGGGGTTGGCCTTGTCCCTCTGTGTTTGGGGAACGCTTGTCGTCCAACCGCCGACAAACCGGACGAGAGTGAGCTCTCCTCTCTCTTCCCTTCCCTTCCCTTCTCTTCCTCCACAACTCGCTTCACCGGCATCCTCATCCTGATTCACCCCCAAACACCCCCTCCTCCCGCCTCTCTTCTCTATCCACCTCGCTCCAGACTCCAGACTCTTTTTAAGATCAGCCTCTTCCAATTCAAAATTTTTTAATTTTTTTTTTTTTTTACTTTTATATACACACGTATCTAAAATCTTAAATATTTTTAATGATACGTATATATATATATATATATATATATATATATATTTTTTTTTTGTATAAAAATGATAAATTAAAAATCGAATTGCTAAGAGAATTTTATGATAAATATGGAAATATAAATATATATATATATATATATATATATATATATATATATATATATAAAATATATTTGAATTAATTAATTAATTTAAAAATTGGACCCTACGTGTATATATATGCGTGTGTGTATATATGTGAGAGAAAGGATTTAAAACGAGATGGACCGATGATAAAATTGAATTCACTTATATTATATTTCGTGTCTTTAAAGAGTTCTCTCTCTAAAGGAAGAACGATTGTATTTATTTTCTGTTCTTTTTGTTTCATTTCATTTCATTTCATTTCATTTCATTTTATTTTATTTTATTTTATTTTATTTATTTGTCAGGCGTCATTGATCGTAGGTACCATCGTCGTTATCTCGTCGCGTAATAAAATCGGAAGGGAACTCGGAACTCGCACGTCCACCACGATTATCGTTATCTTCGGTGTCGTTCGGGACCGGTCGAACGGTAAGATAATAAACGTAGGCCTTCTCTCTAACGCTCTCTCTCTCTCTCTCTCTCCCCCCTCTGTCTCTCTCTCTTTCTCTCTCGCGCGCGCGCGCTCCGTCTCTACCTTTTTTTTTTCTCTCTCTGTTTCATTCCCTCCAACGTGAAGAGTGAAACCGGTGCGTTTCCTTTTTTCGTGCCGTTCCGACGATAAACACAGATGTCTTCGAAACGAAAAATGCTTTCTCTTCTTCGTGCCTCGCCCTTTATCTTCTATTTAAGGTCGAAACGTATAATCATCGCCTTCACATGAGAAGGCAGCATATTATCGATAGCTATAATATACCCATACCTATATCGTGTTATTTGATAATAATAAAAAAAAAAAGAAAGAAAGAAAAAAGGAAAAAAAAGGGAAAAAAAGTACAAACGAAAAAAGAAAAAAATACGAAAAAGAAAAAGAAGAAGAAGAAGAGAAAAATAAGTGAGGGAAGAAAGAGAAAGCTCGTCCCTTATTTGATAAAAAAAAAAGAGAGAGAGAGAGAGAGAGAGAAAAATGTGTAGTAATTCTGGGAAACGATGGCGACACACGTGACACGTGTGTTTGCGTTCATTCCCGTGAACCATACTTTGTCGGAAACTTTGTTCCATCTTCTTCTTCATCCTCTTCCTCTTCCTCTTCCTCTTCTTCCTCCCTCGTAAGTTTTTTTTTTTGTTCGTTGCCTAACAACAATACAACACCGAAACGTTCTTACTATTACGTGATTGCTCTTTCAATCGTTACGCTTCCTACTCGGTTTTTTTTTTTTTTTTTTTTTACCGCGTAATTAGCGCGCTCGCGCTCGCGCACGTGTGTCCATTCGATCTCACATTTATTTATACACATATGTCTTTTTAATTACAGCGGCCATGGCCAGCTACGTACACGAATATATCTACTCTATCATTCACCATCGAGGCTTACGAACAACGTGAAATTACGTTCGACGTCTTTCCGTTCTATGTCCTATGTATATATAACATGTATGTATTGTGTCGTTACTTTGATTTATCTTCAAACGATATTGAAAATTATCTATTCACTTACGTGACAAACCGAACGATTGTTTCATCGACAGAGAACTGGTTTCTTTTCTCTTTTCTTTTTTTTTTTTTTGTTTCTGTATCATTTTATTTTCTTCCTCCCTTCCTTTTTTTTTTTTTTTTTAAACGAGTATTAAAAGTTTCGAACGATCGATCCCATCTCCATTCACGACGGAATGTCCCATTTCGATCACGTCCCTATCTAATTTTATTACGGACGATAACATTTTCCAACCGAAGGATATAATGACGCGCGTTGGTACTTTTTTCTTCCTTTCTCCTTCCTTTATTCTTTTTATTTTATTTATTTTTTTTTTTTTTTTTTCTTTTAATTCTCGCGACCAATTTTTTCTTTCTCTTCTTTTAGACAGGTCCACCTTAATTAATTTTTTTCTTCTTCCTTTTTTTTTTTATTTTTTATTTTTTTTATTTTTTTTTTTCTTAAACGACGATACTACCGACATACGAGAGGAAAGGATTGATAAATTCTTTCTTTTCTTTCCTTCTCCATTTCTACGTTTTCGTTTCGTTTTCGTTTCGTTTCGTCGGACCTCGATCGAGTAAAATTCCCCGTTACGATTGAGATCGGAGATTCGATTCGAATTCAATAAGGCTTACCAATTTCGGACAAATCGTTTGATACGTTTCGGCTTGTTAAAGGCGCAGGTACTCTCTTAACGAAGTTAGTTACTTGGAATAATAATAACGTCTCATAGAAAATCATACCAATGGCGGTGGATCGTTAGTCTCGAACGTCGCCGAGACGGTGTGTCTCACCCACACGTAAGTAAGTAAGTAAATAAGTAAGTAAGTAAGTAAGTAAGTAAGTAAGTAAGAAAGTAAGTATATAAAAGTGCCCAACGACGTTCGTTATACATAGATATAACGCGGTAGCGGTTAAGGAGCCAGAGTAGACCAGCGGAGTCCGATGGTAGTAGGTAGAAGAAGCCGACCGACCGACAGACAGACCGACCGTCAGACAAACCGACCGACAGACCGACCGACCGACCGATCGACCAACCAACCCACCGTCTAACGATCGGCGGCCCGAGCTCGCGATCCTACGTAAGTACGTACGTGGGAAACGTAACATGCTCTCAGGTCCGTGTCCACGGATTATATAATATTCAATTTTAGTATGCGTGCGACCCGTCTTAATCCAACCATTACGTCTAATTGGTCGAGATTAGCTAATATCCTCGTAGTGATTAGGTCGTGTGTCTGTGGCCGCGGCTCGTTTAGAACCAATTCCCTCGAGCTAGAGAACGTCTCTCTCTCTCTCTCTCTCTCTCTCTCTCTCTCTCTCTCTCTCTCTCTCTCTCTCTCTCTCTCTCTCTCTCTATTGCCTGTGCCAACGCCAGATGTCGTTCGCGATAGGATCGAGAACAAAGTCGTTCGAAATGAGAACAAAGGATCTATACGGGATCTAATCGTCTTCCTTTTTTTCTATATACGTATCGTATACATAACTGGGTATAATCGGCGAAGAATGAATGACGTTACGATCGTTACGAAAAAAAAAAAAATCTTTTCGTTTTCTTCATTTTGTTCCTTTTTTCTTTTAATCTCGCCTTTCGTACAAACACGATTTTCGTTAGACGCGCACGACGATTTTTTTCCTTTTTTTTTCTTTTTCTTTTTCTTATTCTTCTTTACATCTTCGAAATCTTTTTCATTATTACGATAATGGATGGTGGCGAGGAGGGATAGATATTAATGCGCAAAATCTCAAAATCTCAAAGATCCTTCCTTTTCTCTCTCTCTCTCTTTCTTTCTCTTTCAGGGTTCAGGTAGACGAAGGAGAAATGTTGAAAGAGCAAAGAACAGATTTAGTTTTGCGCTTAGCCATGATCGACGCTACTGTTATGGACCGTTCACGTACGACACCCAGGTGTGTAAACAAAGCACGTTTCTTTCATCCTGCCACCAACGCCAGGTGACTGTCACTCTTCTTACTTTTCTGTTTTCTCCATAGCGAACCAACGACTTGACTTCTCGAAACGAACGATAGGTAACATTTCGCAGGTTTACTTTAACGTTCTTCAGAATATTCTTCAATGACGACGACGGTAAGGACAAAAAATAATCGTGTTCGTTTACAAAAAAAAAAAAAAAACAGAAAAGAAAAAATCATCTAAAAAATATATTTCCATACGCGTAAATATTTGTAATATTATTTATAAGCATTTCCGCTATCTTCAATGACGACAACGGTAAAGATAAAAAATAATCGTGTTTCGTTTAAAAACAATGAAAACAAAGAAAAAAATCATTAAAAAATATATTTCCATGCGCGTAAATATTTGTGGTATTATTTATAATTATTTTCACCCAAACAAATATATATGTATATATATATGCATATGTATCTATATATATATATATATATATGTCCATATGTATCTATATATATATTGTAAAAACGCATATACATGAGATATTTGACAGTATCGATGTAAAGTGTCGAGCGACAAAAGAAAAAATTATTTTTTTTTATCTTCCTCTTCCCGAAATCTATTTCACGTGGATATTTAAAAGAGAGTGTCGAATGTATTTCCATAGATTAAACATACGAGATTTTTCTTCGTCTCATTGTTGAGAAAGAGGAGAAGAAGAAGAAGAAGAAGAAGAGAGAGAGAGAGAGAGAGAGAGAGAGAGAGAGAGAAAAGGAAAAGAAGGAAAAGAAAAAAAATATATATATATAAAAGAAAGAAAGATAGAAAGAGAGGAAAGATGCAGACGAGATCGGCTTTTCCTAGAATTATGACAAACTCGTACGGGGTAAAGGTACCAAGACACAATGGCTCAGCATCAATGGGGGGTTTGCACCCGCACCCGGTGGCCGATGATTCCGAATTTAAACTTAGGATTCCAGTAGGACGATCGGAATTTATCGACTGGTCCCCATCGTTTTGCCCTTAGCCCTTTATAATATTTCCCTTGTTCCTTCTGCCCTTTTGATACTCTTTCTATATATTTTTTTTCTTTTCTATTCTTGTTTCTTTTTCTTTTTTCTTTTTTTTTTTTTTTCTTTTTCTTTATATACCCACGTCGAGAGAATACTTTCTTGCTTTCTTTCTTTATTTTTGTCTTCTTCTTTTTTTTTTCATTTTTTTTTTTTTTTTTATATCGCAACAATCTTCTCTCTCTGGAAAAAAAATATCCTTATCACATCCAATTCGTTCTCTTTTGAAACGAAAAAGAATCATTTTTAAAGAGATAGAGATAGATGGAGAGAGAGAGAGAGAGAGAGAGAGAGAGGAAATTATTATTTTTAACTCTATTTGTCCCATACAAATAATTACATTTTTTTTTTCCTTTTATCGATACCATTTCATAACACCATCGTGGATATTTCAATACAATTATCGACATACCTGAAGTAAGTAACTATCGATGTTAACGGTTTATATGGGCGTGCACGATAACGCCGTTGAGTATGAGTAAATCTGATAGTTTTTTTATTAAGTATTCCGAGAAGCAATACGAGTAGCAATTTTTTGACAAAAGAATTTTGTGTAATCTTTTAATCTATTATTGATAAGCTTTAGTGTATCATCTAATTTCTAGGGAGAAAAAAAGACAGAGAAAGAGAGAGAGAGAGAGAGAGAGAGAGAGAGAGAGAGAGAGCGAAAGAGTGTATGTGTGTGTTTGTGGGTGTGTGTGTATGTAACAAAATTCCAACGAAATAAATGATAGTAAATTACACATTGACAGGATGGAAAGCATCGAAACGCATTTGGAAGGCATACACAGTATACAATACACACACACACACACACACATACACACTTACGTGTATATACGTATGTATATAAGATAAGGTTCACGGCGTGACAACGAATGACAAGAGACGAAAATTAAAACTCACGGTCGACCTTTACGAAAGAAAAGTGACGAGGAGGGTCGGAGGGAGGGAGTGAGAGAGGAAGGGACGGATAGGGAGGGTGGGTACGGGGGTGTGGAATGAAAGGGGGTGGTGCAACGGTGGAGTTTCTTTCGTGGAACTATGACGAGAATATGCTGACTCCTTTCGGCGGGGGGTACACCTTCGCTCCTCATCTTTTTGGGTAATTAATTATATCGGTTCTCGGAGTGGAACTCGTCGATCTTAATCCGAGATATGAAATAAGAGAGATCGAACGGGCGACGAATGACGAGGATCGACGAGGATCGACGAGGGATCATTTCTTTCTTTCTTTCTCGTTTCTCTTTTTCTCTTTTCTTTCTTCTTTTCTTTTCTTCTTTTTTTTTTCTTTTAATTTACCCTCTTCATTCCTCTGTACACCTACTACGTATGTATGTAAGTGCGTACACACGTACGTAGATGCATACAGATACTAACACGTGGGTGGTAAACACGAGTATCGATTACTTAATATAGATTAAGTTAGATAAGGTGGAAGCAAAAAAAAAAGAAGAAAAAGAGGAAAAAAAGATATAAAATCTATGGTATATTGGTCGAATCAAAATTTTGGTTACCGGGCTCAACGTCATCGTCTCACTTTTTTATCCGTCTCTTTTTACATTCCTTCATTTTTCTTTCCCTCTCTCTCTCTCTCTCTCTCTCTCTCTCTCTCTCTCACTTATATTTTTCTTCGTTAATGATGATTATGGCATATCATGCTTAAACAAGGATAACTTGTCTTATTTGCGTAGGACCGATATGTAAATTCAACATCCGTTTCTGAACGTTTCCCTATTTCTCAATATCGATAACGACTTTCGGGTTCCGAGGAAGCTTTTCCAAAAATTCTAACGTTAATTCTATTGATTTAGAAAGAAAGAAAAAGAGAGAAGAAAAAAACGAAGAAGAAGATGAAATTGATGAAGTAAAATAAAAACATTTTCTCTCCGAAAATCGATAACTTGAATCGTTATATCAAAAAAGAAAAAAAAAACGAAAAAGGAAAAGGAAAAGATGGAAAAAAGGAGAGTAAAAGGTGAACGCGTTAGACATTTTTGTAAAATAAAATAATAAATTGATAATGGTTGTTTCTGAATGAATCGATATACATACCCTGTCTTCTGCCTCTTAATATTCACAATGTTACGATGAGAATCCATGTAGATAATACGATCGATTTATCACATTATGGAACACCTATCTTTTATTTCTAATAATTCATAGACCACCCAATGTATTATATATGCGTCCATGTGTCTATCTTATGTAATATTCTACAATAGTATTACTACTTTAATAGCAAAATTGCATATCGAAATGTAGTTCGCGTAAGCTGGGTAGCTCTCTCTCTTTCTCTCTCTCTCTCTCTATTTTTCGAGAAATAGAAAGAGAGATAGAGAGAGGATATTTCGTTATCCCCTCTAAAAACCTACCAACACCACACGGCACTCTGGTGGAATCAAATGATTCAATATGCAAATACAGCGATTATTTATAGCACGTTACGAGTATGAGAGAGATCCACGTTCAGCGTGCCCCGTGGAGTGTAACGTTCACTATAAATATCTAATGAGGCTGTTAGAACAATGTTTTGCAATTACAACATAGTTTATGCGGGAGAGAGAGAGAGAGAGAGAGAGAGAGAGAGAGAGAGAGAGAGAGAGATGGAAAGATAGAGAGAGAAATATAGAAGAGATATGTAAAGCTGATAATAATATACCAACATCAATAGTAATAATAACAATAATAATAACAATAACAATAATAATAATAATGATAACAACAACCACAATAATAATAATAATAATAATAATAATAATAATAATAATAATAATAATAATAAAAATGAAAATAAAAGTGCGATCAGATAATAAAATGAAGACATTCTAATCCATGTCCGTTTAATTGATTTATCGATCGATCGTAAATATTAGATATCCTAGTAGCCGTGCGAAATTAAAAAAAAAAAAAAATATCGAAAGGAAAAGTAAAATGAACGAACGTACGTACAAACGTACGAACGAATGAACGACAAACAAACAAAAAAGTATCAGAAAAGAGATTAAGTTCGAGGCCTCGTGGAAATACATACATACATACATACATACATACATATGTACACACGTACATACGTACGTACATACATATGCTACTATGTATTATATTAACGTCAGCCAAGAAATAAAGTAATTTAAAGTCTCATAAATACACCCTACCAAGTTACAAATGCCTATCCGTGTATTGTAAAACCGATCGGAATGTTGGAGGTGGTGAGGGAGGGGCGGAGGGGATGAGCGGGGGAAGAGCATTCGAAAGGGTTGAATGAAAGGAGACGTATATATACGTAAGAGGAAAAAGAGAGAGAGAGAGAGAGAAAGAGAGATAAAAGAAGGGTGAGACTTTATGTACAAGATTCGAAGCTCCGGTAACGGATATACAGACCATATTACGGACTGCTACGGGCACACTTGCTGGGTTTTATAAGACGCTTAAAATTTTATACGTTATAAAATTCTCAACGAATCCACCCCTTTCTCTATATCCCACTTCTCCTCTTCCTCTTTTTTCTCCTTCTCCTACTCTTCTTCCTCTTTCTATCTTTCTCTCTCTCTCTCTCTCTCTCTCTCTCTCTCTCTCTCTCTTTCTCTCTTTCTCTCTAACGGTCATCAAAGACCACTGACTTTTTCTTTCATTTCTTTTAGAAATCCTAGTACATCTTCTATCTTTCTCTTTATATCACGCTACTCTCCCCCCCCCCCCACCATCTTCTTATTCTACTTCCGTGTCGTTCCTTTTTCATCCTTTCTTTCTTTCTCCCTCCTCCCCTCTTCCTCTTTGTTCTTCTTATTTTTTCTTCTTCTCCTTTTATATCTCTCGCCTTCTCTTTTTATTCCAGTTTTCTTCTTTTCCTCTCTTCTTTTCCTCTTCTTCTTCTTCCTCTTTCTTTTACGCATACACGTATCGGTCGTATCGGTCGTATTCCGAAATCCCGAAGACTATTCGATCCCATCGAAGGTTGGTGTGGCTGTCGCCATACGAAACTCAAGCAACTTCCCGTCGTAACTCCGATAAATCGAACTAAATTCTTCCGTTGGTATATCCTAGCTCCTAACACTCCGACATGAATGTCGTCATTGAAAGCTCGTCGTAGGATTTACGACAGGGATCTACGGATTTAATGCTTAACGGCTAATTAAAATATTTCTTCAAGGCGAGAGTTTACATAGATAGATAGATGCATACATACATACATACATACATACATACATACATATATATATATATATATATATATATATATATATATATTCACATAGATATAGTGGCATCGTTTTAATTGGATTCTATTTTTAGATAAAGTTTTCTCGTGTCATCCTCGGGAAGAAATTTTAATTATCGACATATAGATAAGTATCGTCATGACGATTTTAAAGATTTAAAAAAAAAAAAGGAAATAAATGAAAGAAGGAAAAAGAAAAAAAATATATATATATATATATATATATATATATAATTGGAAGACTCGAATAATAAAAGAACTGTAGTACAGGTAAGGATGAACGGCTGAGTTTGGATTTCTCTTTCAGAAAAAAGAACTAGAGAAAGAGAGGGGGTGTTTTTTTTTCATGAGAGCCAGGGCTGCCTCTCTCTTCGTCTTTCTCCCTCTCTTTCTCTCTCTCTCTCTCTCTCTCTCTCTTTTTCTCTCTCTATAAGTTCTTCTCGCCCGGTCTAGCATTGTTACTGAGTTATTTACGAATGACTGCGTTTGAATTCGACTTAATTTTCCTACGAAAAGATATTAAGCGAAAATGTCCGATGACGAACGCACCATGGCCACTCTACTGGAAACCTCTTAAAATATTCGAGATCGTTGGCATAAGCGCGGCACCAACAGCAGCAAAATTTCACTTGGTTACTTCAATGGTTCTTTCTTTTGTATTGAAAAAAAAAGGGGGAAAATAAATAGAAATAAAAAAGAAAAGAAAGAAAAAAGACAGGAAAAAGAAAATGTACATTTTTCGTCTCGTTTAATTTGTAACGAAATAAATTTCTTATGTCGAGATAAAATTGTGATATACTCGACACAGCGATCAGTCAGACATTAGATCGTCAGATAGATCGGACATAAGGATCTCGCTTGAATCTAATTTTTTTTCTTTCTTTTTCTTTTTAATTTTCTTTCTCTCTCTCAAATTTCGTAAAAACTTCGAGCCAATAACCACATCGTTGGTCATCATCTAGAATCACGTCGGATCAATTCCGAACAACGTGGAATCCCGTAAAAGTCATAAAGCCTCGAATGTTCAAGTCGAAAAACATCGGGGTTAATGAATATATTATTACCATGACGAAATGGTTCACGCGATATTTTCTTCTTCTTTTTTTCTTTTTTTCTTTAAACGAGTACGAAACTAGACGAGTTTCTCGAAGAGTTATAGTTATCGACGCGATAACTCCTCGCGGTGAAATGTTCGCTTTAATGTTTCTTTTTCCTTTTCTTTTTTTCTTTTCCTTCGTTTTCATTTTTTCCTTGCCCTTTCTTTCCTTCTTTTTCTTTTTCCCACATAAAATTAATTATGAGGATACTACTAATCCTGAAGGACTCGGATGACCTTCTCGATTCCTTCTTCTTTTCGTCGCCTTCTAACTCTCTCTCTCTCTCTCTCTCTCTCTCTATCTATCTATCTATCTATCTCTCTTGCTCTCTTGCTCTCTGTACCTTAAAGAGAGAGAGAAAAAAAGAGAGAGAGAGAGAAAGAGAGAGACAGACAGAGAGAGACCAAGAGGGTCCCTCGGGCTGCAACCAGTTTCGAACAGTTCGACGGAAACCAGTCGAGCGAGAGAAAAAAGGGAAGAGGAGTAAAGAGAGGAACGCTTATAGGAGGGGACTTACGGACACTTGGTCGCTCAATGGCGCGAATTTAAGAGAGCCAGCCGTTACGCTTCTCATTCGTTAGCATAAATTAATTATTTTTCAGGGAACATTCCGCGTACCGGGCCCGCGTGCTCGACGAGCCCCTCGGTTTGAAAATGAGATCGGTATTTTTTTCTTTTTTATTCTTTATTTTTTATTTTTTTTTTAATTTCATTCTCTCTCTTTCTCTCTCTCTCTCCCTCTCTTTCTCCTATCACTTATCCCATCGTCGTTTCACATCAAACGATAATCGACGTGTCGTGGAAGGAAAAAGAAAAGGAGAAAAATGAAAATAGAAAAATAAGAATAAAAGATACAAAGAATACGAAGGATAAATAATTATAAATAGAAATCCACATTCGAGTTCGTTTTCATCGACCATATCAATAATAATAATAATAATAATAATAATAATAATAATAATAATAAAAATAATAATAATTAAGGGCGCGATGAGCGCGGAAGGTTTCGAAATCTTTCGGTAAGAATAGCGTTTCGTGAAACGAGCGTGTACAATGAACGAAGTGGACTTAGATTGGGCTAATTAATTAATGCGCACGTCCTGTCTCGTCCCGCCTAATTATCTCGCTTGTCAGGCCCCGGCCGTCGTCGTTCGCCACACCGTTAATGTCTATTCCCTTCTCAGCCCTCCTACCCCTCTCCAACCCCCCGCCCTCTCCCCGGATCCCTCCCTGCCATCCCTCCAACGCGACCTGCCATGCCGTTCCTCCGACATTCCTCATCGTCCATCTCTATCTTTCTCCGTCGTAATTATAATCAGACTAATTGTGACGTCAGGCAGGAAGCTACACCTAGAAAAATCGCTCGACGAACAAGCACGTCAGCTTCTACGTATGTATTTTATGTATATATGTTACTATATACATAGACGTACATCTACGTACGTATGTAGATACACATGTGATATTTCAATTGTGTTTGTATAATACGTAGAAGTATGTATGTATGTTTGTGTGTGTGTGTGTGTGTGTGTGTGTGTATGCATGTATGTAAGTATATACGTATATACGTGTTGACCAGAGAAACCCACATCCTACGATCGTTTAAGCGATACCGATCTACCACGCGCGCACATGCGTTTCGCTGACGATAAATAATTGCGTTCGCTGATGTAATACGAAGGAATCGTGCCTTCGTGTATCTTCTTTCTCGATTCTACTGATTAACTAACTTGATCTCTCTCTCCCTCTCTCTCCCTCTCTCTCTCTTTTTCTCTCTTTTTTTTTACTCCTCGATCATTGTCCTGTAAACTTTGAGTTAGATTCTATTAGGTATAATAGAATTAAAAAAAGGAATCTTACGTATAGGTATAATCAATAATATCGGTATACGTTTTCTATTTCTCTTTCTCCCTTTCTCTCTCTCTCTCTCTCTCTCTCTCTCTCTCTTTCTATTTTTCTTTCTCTCTTTGTTCTTCTTGAATATTGTAAATAACGCGAATGAAACGTCCGACCGTATCTATTTTAGCGATGTCCCGTCCGATTCTCCGAAGGAAATAATTAGTAATTATTTACCCACTTGGATATCCACCACAAAGAGAAGTCTCGTATTTATCTTGCGTTGGATTTACGCTTTCGCTTAATCATCGAGTTAATTATGCGTGACTAACGTAACGCTTGGTTGTTTCTCGATCGTAGAGAACCGATATATTTAGTTTTTCGTTTTAAAAACTCTGCCATGTTGTATATTATAAACGATACGAGATCAAGCTTTTCTCTAATACATATACACACACACACACACACACACACACACATAAAGAAAAGATATATATATATATATATATATATATATATATATATATATATATATATATGAGAAAACTTTCTTCGTTGATACGTGGACATATCGTAATGGGATATAAGATAGGTAAGTAAGTACACCTACCTCAATAAATGAGACTCTAAAAGAGTTTGGGTAGAAAAAAAGGCCGATTTTATGATTTTTACGATCGACTCAGTAGAAAACGTGCCTTTATAAATAATTATTACTACCCGTACGAGCGGGAACATCGCGAGCAGCAGCCAGCATCTCTCTCTCTCTCTCTCTCTCTCTCTCTTTCTCTCTTTTTTCTTCTTTCTCTCATCCCTCCCCTCCCCCACCCCAGCCCCTTTATCTATCCTTCGTAAATAGCCTTCGAATCTCGCGGTCCATTAATTTCAAAGAATTCAAGCTCGCAGCTACGTAGAAGAAGTTGAAGAAGAAAAGAGGAACCCACTCGTCGATCGACGGAACGAAGAAGCGTTACGGATCGCAGCAACGAAACCAACAACCCATCTCTATCTATCTATCTACCTATCTATCTATCTATCGTTATACTAATACCGAGTCCTCTTCTACCATACCTTTTTGAAATTTGAAATCGACCGATACCGCTCCTCAAATCTAACCGCCACTGGGAAGAGAGCGTTCCCGCGTAACCAACCATCCATCGATCTCTCTCGATCGCCCACGGATTATAATAAACGAACAAACGGATGATTATTCTGATCCTTCGAAGAGAAAAGGAAAGAAAGAGTAGGGACGATTGGAGAGGCGAGGGGAGGGGAAAGAAAACAAGAGAAAAAAAATGTTTGTTCCTTTTTCCTTTTCTTTTCCTTTCGGAGACTCTTTCCTGAACGGGAAATATCGCGAACGATTTACTTTCGTACTTCTGTTTTATTTCCTCTTATTTTCGTTTCTCCTTCCATTATTTAAATACGTACGAATAATAATTACCTCACTCTATCGGATTATATTTGTATACGACATTCGTATGACGTTGGGACGAAAATTGACACGTAAAATCTTTCGAAATTATTTTCATATACGAATTCGAACAAAGAGAAAGAGAGAGAGAGAGAGAGAGAGAGAGAGAGAGAGAGAGAGAGAGAGAGAAAGAGAGAGAGAGATGACAAAAATTACCATAGAAAGGATATTATTATTTCTATAAATGGAAAGGATTTATCTTTCAAAAGACGTAATATTATTATTCTTCGTCGAATTATTTTTAAAACGCGAATTTAGCGGATAAAGCAAATATGAAGTATTAACATATAAAGGATATAATTTCTTTTTTTTCGAAACGGAAGAGATTACGCTTAGCGGAGGATTCTTCTCTCTTTTTTCTTGTTTTGTTTTCTTTCTTTATTTTTTTATATTTTTTTTTTTTTTTCGAAATACGTACATATTATAATCACGACAGCTCTCACGCATATAACATGTATGTATGTATATCGGCACGCATATAAAAAGATAGCCGACACTTGTCGGCTCCGTTTCTAAGCTCGGACACGGAGTAACTCCATGGAATTCGAATGAATATAATCGTGGATGGTTGGCCGAGGGTAGAATAGAAAAAAGGATGCAAGTGGTCGAGGCGAGGGGAAGAACGGTAAAGATGAATTATGGAGGAAGGAATGCGGCGAAAAATCTTTGGCCTATTCGATTTCCCATGTTAGTTTTCCCACGCAGAATAAATAGGATTCATCTTTGCAAATCGTTTATTCTTACGATACTATAAAGTGTTGCCGTCTTTATTCATTGTCTCTGTCTCTGTCTCTGTCTCTCTCTCTCTCTCTCTCTCTCTCTCTCTCTCTCTCTCTCTCTCTCTCTCTCTCTCTCTCTCTCTCTCTCTCTGTCAGTCTCTTACGTCGTTATTATCTTCTTCTATAATTACACCAGTCGTAAAACCGGAAGAGAGAACGTCAAATGATTTTCCTAGACGGTGTAATCAACGGACTTAATTAGACCCTCTCGATTACGATTTCGTTATAATTGTCTCTATTCATCTTCGAGATAAATCAATCGAATCTCTATGCGCACTATACGCTTACGTATACGTATACGTATAAGCGTACACACATGTACGCGCATACCCGCTTATATGTTTTTATGTAGATAACTTACAACATAATACGACGATTCGATTAATTATTTCGATAATCGTCCGATAAGATCGAAAAGCTTAGAAAACAGGTTTGCCGTCGTTAATTCTAATCGGGGAGACTTCCTTTAAACTATAAGCATAAAATATAACTTATCTCTTATCGTCTCGTCTCCAATCGTCGTCTCCTTACATCTCTAACTGGTATTGAGATACTACCGGAAAAAAAAGGAAGATTTCCAAGAAAATACCGATCGTTACCGAAGCACGAGAGAAAGAGAGAGAGAGAGAGAGAGAGAAAGAGAGAGAGAGAGAGAGAGAGAGAGAGAGAGAGAGACATAAGTAATTAGCACTCGTTACGTTTATGAGAATTATCGATTACAAAACCAACCGGACGTTCTGTAATACCGAATATACCGTGATATTCGTGTCCACTTTTATTCGATACGTTCACCTAATTCGATTTCATATATCTATTTCGACCGTACCAATATTTGTTTATAACTCGGGTAAACGAAAGGATATAACACGAACGGATGGAGATGAATCGCCCCGTTACGGATGATACGATCCGTACGTATTCGCTTATTTTCAAATTCGTAATCGATTCTATACGAGACAGAATTCGTTTGCTGGTTGGTTAAAGAAAAAAAAAAAAAAAAGGAGAAGAGGGCGACGGGAGGAGGTGGACGGGGAGGAGGGAGTTTGAACGAGAAAAATAAGCCACTTAAATTTTTCCTGCTTCTCTTCGTGTCTTCAATTGAAGAATCCAATACCGTTTTCTTTTATCGTTTTTCATGTCGGAATCTATAACGAATCATATCGATAAATTAAGTGACGAACATTCACGTTAGTGGACGGATGTTTAACGAGACAGAGAGAGGGAGAGAGAGAGAGAGAGAGAGAGAGAGAGAGAAATAGGAACAAACGCGAGTATTACGAAGAATAATCGAATGATACTCCGATAATATATTAAACTTTGTCGAATAGATAACGGATGTTCTCTCGGTGGAGAGAGGGGAGGGGAAAGGCGACTTCCTGCGACCTACTTTTCTACGTTTTTGCGCGAAACATGTATTAACAATATATATATATATATATTTCTAATTGAGGAAAAAGGCTTACGCGCATACATACGTACATATGTGATATAATCAGATCGAGTCGAAAAATCGCGAGACAGGAGTACGCGTTGAACGAATCGATCGGAAAAAAATAAAGAAAATAAAAATAAAAGAGAAAGAGAGAGAGAGAGAGAGAGAGATAGATAAAGAAAGAAAGATGGGTTAGGGTGAATTCATTTTTCGAAAATAGATTCGAAGGTAAGTAGAGAAAAAAGAGAGAGAGAGAGAGAGAGAGAAAATAAAAGAAAAAAAAAACAGGTAGAACTTTAGGCTGCACCTTTTCGATCGGATCCAGATCACTAGAGCCCCTTCTCTTTCTTTCTCTCGATTTTTTTTTCTTCTGTCGACTCATAAATCGACCCCCTCGAAAAGACCGCACAACGTACATTTAATTGTATCGAGAAGGACGAGTCGAAGGAGGAAGAAGAATAAAGAGAGAAAAGGGGTTAGTGCGTGTATCACGTATTTCAAAAAAAAAAAAAAAAAAGAAAAGTATTTGGGTCGCGTTGACAATGGTGGTAGAGCACTGTTTCTATTATTGTTCTCCATCTCTCTCTCTCTTTCTCTTTCTCTCTCACTCTCTCTTTCTCTCTCTTTTTCTCTCTCTGTCTCTTTTACTTTTCTCTTTGCTCTTTTTTCAACCGTGAACCCCGATGCTTCTATGCATTCAAAGATAAAGAGAGAGAGAGAGAGAGAGAGAGAGAGAAGAAGAAACTGTCGAGGATAGGAATCGATCCTTATATTCATCCCTTAGAGCCCTCTTCTTTGGTTCATCTCCCAGGGTTCAAAGTGTCAACTACAACCTATTCTATCTTTCTCTTTCTCTTTCTCTCATACACGTTCATATGTATATATATATATATATATATATATATATATATATATATATATATATATATATCTGTCTGATCCGATGGTACAATGAAGGACAATGCACCAGAATTAAGGGCAGATATATAGGTGTGGGAATTTGAGATGAAACACAGGTACCCAGGAGTTTTCTCAGGTATGCATACTAATACACCAAAAGCAGATTCGGAGTCGTCGAAGGGGAGGATTTCGAAATTGTATCGTGGGGGAGGGTAAACCGTGTTGGGGTCCACCCCTCCCGTTTGGAAGGTGCAACCTTCTTCCCATGGGTCTCCTATTCGATGAGATCGATCGCATAACAGTCAACGGACCAATTTTTCAAATGGTCTCTCTCTCTCTCTCTCTTTATTTTCTTTCTTCCTTTCTTTCTTTTTTCTTTCTTTCTTCCTTTCTTTTTATTATCCTCTCATGGAAAAAGCCTGCCTACCGGTCTGATTTTCGCGATAGATTTCCACGTTCAGGTAGCTTCACGAGAGACACGTTCGTTATATACCCATACATATATATATATACCTACATACATACCAACATAGGTTAGCAATATGAAAGAGGAACGAAACCGATTGATTCGTTCTTACTCCGATAAGATTGTATTAATTTTTCGAAATCCCAAGCCCTCCTTTTATTATTATTCTCATTATTATTATTATTATTATTATTATTATTATTATTATTATTATTATTATTATTATTATTATTATTACTATTATAATTATTATTATTATTATCATCATCGTCATAATCGTCTGTTCTTCATCATCTTTTTCTTATCCCGTACTTCTTCATCTCGAAAAAAAAAGCAAGGATAAAAGAAAGGAAGGAAGGAAGGAAGGTTAAAAGAAGCCCTTTTCTTCCAGGTAAAGAACAGAAGCGAAAAGAGGGTGGCAGGAAGGAGGAGGAGGGCAGGGGTGATAAGAGGATAGGAGGGGAAGGGGGAGGAAAGAAAGAATAGATAGAAAAGTAACAAGTGCAAAGGTTTCGGGGAGTTATAAACGTGGAAATTAAGATCGGCTAAAGTATATATGTAAATGGCTAGACGTATCTATGTGTGTATGTATGTATGTATGTATGTACGTACGTATGTATGCAGACGATACGCGTATAGGGATACGGATGATGATTATTCTGGTGCGAGCGCAGGTCTTCTCGCACAGCGGGAAATTTGAATATGAATTTGAATTCGAATCCGCGGGTAGGGTCGCGTGCTGCCACGTATACCGTACCCCGCACACAACATTTCCATATGGATTGTAACCCCATAAGTACGAGGGGTATATATATCTAAGTTAAATTCCTTCTCTTTCCCTCTCTCTCCCTCTCTCTCTCTCTCTTTCTGTCTGTCTGTCTCTATCTGTCTACGTCTCTTTGTTTCAAGCTATACAGCCCGATAGTTTCATATATACTGATACTTTCGATCGATAATGCCTGTCGATCTCTCGATTTCGAGATATTCTCATAAGAGACTCGGTATTCATGACGATTATTCACGTCGATACTCGTGAACGAAATCAAGAAGAAGGATGAAAACGTTTGATCTCTTGCGACAAGATCGCGAAAGAGAGAAAGTGCGAATGAGAGGAGAGAGACAGATAGATAGATAGATAGATAGAGAGAGAGAGAGAGAGAGAGAGAGAGAGAGAGAGAGAGAGAGAGGAGGAGGAGAGAATATGATCGTGATCGACGTGCGATCGATCTTCCCTTTGAAATGATAATGCGCGTTTGTAAGCTTTTAATAGATTAACGCTATACGAACGTTGAAAGAAAATTACGAAATGAGGAATTGCAAAGAAATATAATATTGTTTTCGTTTTTCCTTTCTTTTTTATATATTTATTTTTTTTTTTTTTTTTTTACTTTGTCTCTATTGCATTGCATTCCATACGATTCTTTTTCTTTTTCATTCTATACATACACACGCGCGCGCGCATGCACACACACACACACATAAATTTTTTTGTATTCCCTCTCAAGGTAAAATAAAGGTCAAGAAACTCGGAATAAAATTTCTTCGAAGCCTACGAGAACTTAAGGATAAATCATTCCACGCGCGAAGCACGCGTATAGGGCTCAAATATTTCTCTCTCTTTCTCTCTCTCTCTTTCTCTCTCTCTCTTTCTCTCTCTCTCTCTCTCTCTCTCTCTCTCGCTCTCTTGATGTATCCGCGAGCACGAGCCCGTCTTCGATGCGCGGGCACGCGTCCAAAAGGATCGTCGATTCTAATTCTAATGCCACGATGCCGCAGTCGTCTCGTGGCGAATTTGAATATTTTTCTTTTACCCCTGCATCACCACCAGCTCCTACTTCTCTCTCTCTCTCTCTCTCTCTCTCTCTCTCTCTCTCTTTCTCTCTCTTACACTCCCTCTCTCTCTTTGCTTTCTTCTAGTTCGCGAACGCGACTATATACCTATCCGTGATCGACGCCGAGGACACGCGACCGAATTTGAATCTCATTCGAATTCCATAGCACGGCCCTGCCTCTGATTTGCATCGAGTTTTCATTTTCCAGTCTCTCCCTCCCTCCCGCCCTCCCGCCCTCCCTCTCTCACCCCTCCTATCCTACCCTTCCTCCTCACTCTTTGAAATTTCGACTCCTTCTCCTTTTCCTTCTCCGAAAAAGAAAATCACTCGTCCTCGTTCTCTCTCTCTCTCTCTCTCTCTTTCTCTCTTCCATCAAAACCGAATATAAAAGAGAGATAGAAATAGAGATAGAGAAAGAATAAAAAGAGAAAGAGAGAGAGAGAGAAAGAGAGACGATCGAATCGAATTCGATCGATTCGTTCGATCGGTTCCACCTTTGATTTACGCAGAGCACGCGACGGATATTTGAATAACGGGTAGGAACCCAGGACTCCACGATAATAATTTGCATTCTTTTTGAATCTTTCGCCATTGTGATCGGCACACTTTGCATTATCCCGTTTCCTTTCCTTTCCTTCGCTTCTCTCTCTCTCTCTTTCTCTTTCTATCCATCTATCTATCTATCTCTCGTTCTTCACGAGTAAAAAAAAGCATAACGGATTATCGTACTAGGTATTGTACGATAAATAATAATTCGTATCGAGGGATCGTTTTCTCATTATAATTTTCTCGATTGATCCGACGTATTGTACGTTAACGTATTCTACGTACCTATATCTATTCGCTTAGGTAACTATAGAATGAAACGTTGGTATCTGTTTAACGTGACAAGTTCCCGAGAATCCCGATCGAACGACGTCCCGTTCATCGGTTCCGTTCAGAATCGGGACACGCGACGACCATGCCTGATCGCCGTAATTCCATTAGAATTCCGTTACAGGTCCTCGGATTTGCATCAGTTTTTATGCTTATCCTTATATATATTTATACGTATATACTCCTCCTGTACAAGCGGCACACGTTCAAGGATCTTTTTTCTCTTCCCTTCCCTTCCGTTTTGTTCCGTTCCGTTCCGTTCCGTTTCGTTCCGTTTCTCATCCATTCCTCTTCGAACACAGAGGCACGAGACCAGTTTTACATCGTACTTTACCTTCTCTAACCACCACCACCTTTTTATCTTCGATGAAAGAAAAAGCGAATCTGAGATTAGATGAGTTAGAATCATCGGTTTTCATAATTCTTTTATCCTTCAACCCCCCCCCCTACGGTGCCCGCTCTCTCTCAACTCTTCCGCCATTGGACCATTAAAAAAAAAATAAAATAAAAAAAAGCGCGTGGGAAGTGGCATAAATTTGTTGTTTATAGATCTCTACGTAGTCGCTGCGTAAATCTTCGACGATTAGTAATGATACTCAAGCCGTATCGATGGTCCTATCGATATCTACGATATATATATATATCCTCTTTTTATCGCGATCCTTCTGTCTCTTTCTCTCTCTCTCTCTCTCTCTCTCTCCTTCTCTCTCTCTCTCTGTCTGTCTCTCTTGATATTGCTCCACGAAACGTTTAAACATTTCCGCCGTTCTATCGGGACATATAAAACATCGAATGTCGATTTATTCGCGATCACGATTTTATGCGGCATATAAATAAAAAGGGATGAGCGTGTTACCTGGGTTGAATCGAAAATGGCTAAGAACGTTTCGATCGGTACGTTACACGACGTTACGGTCACCCACAAGCTAGCCATCACGGACTGGTTGTTGTTCCTTTAGTATCGATGATGCTTCGCGCTCTGCGAACGGGGTACCACGAGGGAGGGAAGAGATAGGAGGGGCCCCGATCGTGGGGGCGACAGGTCGGTGAAGGGAAAGGAGGGCGGGAGGAGAAAGAAAGAAAGAAAAAGATAGAAAGAATAAAACAAAAATGAAAAGAAAAGAGAGAGAAAAGAAAAAAGAGAGAGAAAGATAAAGAACATGGGAATGGAGAAAAATTCTTCGAGCTCGTCAATGTCCAAACGGGTTGGGTGTACCACAACGTGGTCGACGTAAGTGTATGCAATCGTTATCATCGTCACCCACGATTTTCCATACTCGTTCGTAACGACGATTTATGTTGATAGGAAAAGATAGAGAGAAAGAGTGAGAGAGATAGAGAGAGAGAGAGAGAGAGAGAGAGAAGATCGAAGAAGGTGTATGTACATACTACGCGGGTAGCGAGATCGAGAAAGGAAGGAAGAAAGGAAGGAAGGAAGGAAGGAAGAATGAATGAACGAACGAACGAACGAACGAATGAATGAATGAATGAAAGAAAGAGATGGAAGATCGAATGGGGACGTAGAATCGATCGATCGGTCGTACGTCGGACAATTATTACTATCCGCCGATCTCCGTACCGGTTGTAAAACGACCGTGGAACTTCGTTAACGCGATAAAAATCGCTAAAAGAAAAGGATAAAAATTCTTACGTCGAGAGTTCTTCCTCGTTCGAACGAGACGGGGGCGGGAGGCATAAAGGAGAAGAACTACGTTCTCCAAAGAGTAAGAGGAGGAGGAGGAAGAGGAAGAGAAAGAAGACGGCGAAATCATTCGATCGATCGACAGTTATTGCTATCGGAGAGTCTACAACGAGTCGTTCATGACGATCGTTCTCGGTCCCCTGCCCTCCCAAGCCATCCACCCTCCCTGATGATGAAAAGAATGACGGGGTAGGAGGAAGACGAGAGACGAGGACGGGTGGGAGGGAATGGGAAAGGACGGAGGTGGATCCAAGAGGGATACCTTTCTTTTTTTGAAATTCGAGGAGGATCTTGACGATAATTTTGTAGATACGTTAAAATACACTGTCAATGTTGTTTATCGATAATAGACGATAATGTTCTTACATCCTCCTTATATGTACGCGCATGTTTACGTATGTTTACGTTTACGCGTATAAAAGCGCATCCGTCCGTCCGTCCGTCCGTGCGTGCGTGCGGGTTCCTTTTTTTTTTTAATTACTTTTTTATATATTTTTTATACGACAAAAAGTTCGCAATCAATGAGATGTATTATTATAAATTTTATTATCGAATAGTAATGAAATAAATTTTATTGGGAGAATAAGAGAGAGAGAGAGAGAGAGAGAGAGAGTTAAGCAAAAGATAGGAATAATCATCAAATCTTTTTATAGCGATCCTTCTCTCTCTCTCTCTCTCTCTCTCTCTCTCTCTCTCTCTCTCTTTCTCTCTTATGCTCTCTGTCTCCCTTTTCCTTGTTATTATTTTCAAATTTAATATTATTCTCTCACGTGGTCTCGTCCACGAACGATCGAACGATTCGATCTCGAAGGCGTCTCGATCCTTCGCGGAAAGGATCGAGAAAAAAAAATTAAAGAGCGAGACGTTTCGAGAAGGATTCTCCCTAAGAGAATTCTCTTTTTGTCTTTTAAAGTGAAACGATTTTCAGAAAATTCCTTTTAACGAACGTCGTTAAGGCATTTAACGATCTGTATTTATGATTAATAAGCGTAGAAACTAATATAAACGAATGCATGTGTTATATCTAGGATATATATAATATATATATGTGTGTGTGTGTGTGTGTATATACGTGTCTACATACGGCCTTGTCTCTTTTGGAAAATAAAGGATCGACGGATCAATAATCACTTTCGTTGTCGTTCAAGATTTGCATGGCATTGCGAGAGAGAGAAAGAGAGAAAGAGAGAGAAAAAGAGAGATGAGAGAGATGAGAGAGACTCGCCTTTCTAAAACCTGTTTTCGTGTTTTCATACAGACTTACATATTCTCTCTCTCTCTCTCTCTCTCTCTCTCTCTCTCTCTCTCTCTCTCTCTCTCACATACACACGCATAGTCTTTCTCTTTCTCCCTCGCACGGTTATCCGCAAAGAATATCGACAAATTTTTCGATAAGGAATAACTTACAGCGCGTTTACCGCGCACGCATGTCCGAATGGTATTAATATTATTTTTACTTATTCACGTGGCTATTACTTCTGGCTTAGCGACGCTCTCAGATAAGATAACGCAACCGAGAGGGAGAGATCGAGCCGGCTGGCAGGGCCTCCTCTCTTGTGGACGAGACTTCTTTCTGTCTGTCTCTGTCTCTATCTCTCTCTGATACTATCTCTCTCTCTTTCTCTCTCTCTCTCTCTCTCCACGTTCGACAATAACGTCGAAAGCACAGATAACGTTAGAAATGTAAATATTATAAAAATGTCGTAGGAACGTTAAACTCGAGAGGGATCGTTCATTCTTTTTTTTCCTCTTCGAAACTCGTAAAACCTTTCGTTCTCTCTCTCTCTCTCTCTCTCTCTCTCTCTCTTCTTCTTCTTCTTCTCATACCAGAGAACAACAAGAATAAGATCGACAAAAGCGAATGACGGACACCTCGACTCGAGATAAAATATCCATCGATATCGAACGAAAAATTTATCCTGTTAAAATGAAAGAAAGGAAGAAAGAATCAAAAAAAAAGAAAATTAAAAGAGAAAAAAAAGGGAAAAGGAAAAATTGACGTCTCCTGAATGAAAATTGTAAAATTCATCTAACGATAATAATAAGTGGGAGCGGGTGAGGGGTCGGAGGGGGATTAGATGGCCGAAGGGAGGATAGAGAAGTTAGGAGTGGCTCTCTCTCTCTTTCTCTCTCTCTCGTTAGTAGACGCGTACGAGCGGTGTACAGGAGGCCGATATAACGTTCGACAATAATTATTATTATCGTAAGCCACCCACGTTACGACCTTGCATCGCTATGCCGCCGGAGAGGCCAAAAAAGCAACGGTCCGGGCATTTACGACACCGTGCCGCGTTTCAAATCGTCCGTTTCTAAGCCTCCTTCCTCTCTTTTTCTCTGCTTCTCTCTCTTTCTCTCTCTCTCTCTCTCTCTCTTTCTCTTTAACGTTTGAGGGTAAGAACGAGTGAGAAAGAGAGAGAAAGAGAAGAAACGAGCGAGAGATGGCTGGACTCATAGTCGCGTGTGGGCGAACGACCGACTTTATTGGCCAGTCCACAATACAATATATATATATATATATATATATATATATATATATATATAAAATATAAATATATATATATAATATATATATATATATATATAAATATATATATATATATATACAAACACACAAATGTATTTATGTGTGTTTGTATATATGTATATATGGGCTTCTATGAGTACCTACTATATCTTAAACTATAGAAAAAGTGGGAGATAGAGAGATAGATAGATAGATAGATAGATAGATAGATAGATAGAGAGAGAGAGAGAGAGAGAGACAGAGAGAGAGAGAGAAAGAGAGAGTACTTAAAGACGGGAAATCGTTCGAGTCCTCGAAGCTTTGATATAAAACAGATCCCCTTATTGTGTCTCAAGGCGTCAGCCCGTAAGACGTTTCGCTATTATTATCGGGCGAACGGTGACACGGATTTTCATAGTCAGCCTTTTCGAAAAGTTTCACCGTGTATTAGTCGCACGACTACGCTCGAGTTTCTCTCTCTCTCTTTCTCTTTCTCTTTCTCTCTCTCTCTCTCTATCATTCGTAGAATTATAGCCATCGAGTTCTTATTCCTATTCTACGAACGATTCCCACTCTTCTTCGCGACTCATATGTACACGTATATATATTCGTGTGTGTGTGTGTGTATGTATGTATTCTTCTTCTCGCATTACCAACTATCTCGTAGATCCGCGTTTCTCTTACGATGCTATTGTGAAATGCCGAGAAAATTGTATCTACGATAAATCACGGCCGATCGTTTCGATTTGTTACGGCTCTTCGTGCTTCCGTATAATGTTGGACTATTCTGAATTACGGATTGACGGAAGAAGGACCGACTTTCGATTACTGCATTAACGTTATCTTATAAGATCTCTCGTATTCTCCTCGTTAGGACGATCAATTAGGACGTACGAATAAAATCGACACGAGGTACTCTAATTTCGTGGTAGTTCCTTTGAAGACAATGAAAGAAAAAAAAAAAAATGAGAAAAATAAATAAATAAAATAAAAAAAAAAATAAATCGATAAATCGATAAAAATAATAAAAGTAAACAAATGAAAGGACGTATCCATCGTGACACAACGTGTTTCCTACGTACTAAGAGACGGACTTAACGACGAACGAACGAACGAACGAACGAAAAAAAAAGGGGTGATCGAGAGGGGTTCCCGTAGATGGTTCGGTAAGGAGAGAAGGAGGGAGGGAGGGAGGGTAAATAATCGAGCAACAATAGTCCCGTTCGCATCGGCGATAGTCGTCGTTTAGAGCGCGCAAACGGACACCCAAAGCGTTACCGATTCTAAACACGAGGCACACCCTAACTCTGTACAGCCGAGCCGTGTGTCCGTGCCTTTGTGTCTTTTCTTCCATCGACCCTCGAACACGCAACGGTAACACGCCGCCGTTACAGCTTTTACCTAAGAATCATGGCGCGAGAAGACGAAGAAGAAGAAGAAGAAGAAGAACGAGCTCGGAACGATATCAAAAAGAAAATAGAATAAAAAAAAAAAAAAGAGGAAGAAAAAGAAAATAACGACGAGTAATGATGGCCCCCCTCTCGCCACTGTCCATTTTCCTTCCTCCCCCTCCCTGTCCCAGTCCCTATTCACGGTCCTACCACCTAAACCTAAACCTAACAAACCGGCTGTGTCCACCTTGCCGGCTTGAAAAAAAATGCTCGTAAGCGTTCCCTCTTTTTCTTCTTGCTTTCTTTCTTTTTTTCTTCTCCTCTTTTACTGTTTAAAAATGAATTAAATGTATACATATATATATATATATATATATATATATATATATATATTTGTATGTAAGTTATTTATTATATGCAAAATTGTTGGTTATTAATAATTGATACGATGTTAATGATATTCAAGATATACAATGAGGATTATATACGAGAAAAAAGGGAAGTGAAATATGGTGGAGGAAAAAAGAAAATCGATCGGAAACGTAATACGATACGATCTTAAAATAAGATCGAAACTACTTATGATTATTCAATTAGCGTTCGAACGCATACTTATCGTGTCGAGGATAACCCGGTGATTCCTGCGAAATAAAAGAGAAAGGCAGAGAGAGGGAGAGAGAGAGAGAGAGAGAGAGAGAGAGAGAAAATAGAAAAAAAATAACACGACGAAAACTAAATCGATACCCAACGATAAACATAATTATATATATATAATATATATCGGGTATGCTGTCGGTCCTTCCAAAAAAAACAAAGAAAGAAGAAAAGAAATAAAAACAAAAAAAATTAAAAGGACGGAGAGAGGGGGAGAGAGAGAGAGAGAGAGAGAGAGAAAGGAAGGTCGAGGGAAAAAAGGAACAAAAAAACTGACGAAAAAAAAAGAGAAGCAAAGAAGAAAACAAAATACCACAAGATTTACCTAATTGTAAGATATCGAAGAGCGATTATGTTACACGCATAATGATACGGGGGATGCCTCCGTCGTCGTTGAAGCCGCCATCCACCCTACGATCCCATCCTCCCTCCTCCCGTTCCCAGCCCCGCCGCAATTCCGTCCCCACAGCCCTCATAGATCCCTAACCCACTCCCAGCCAAGGTTATGTGTGTGCATGTGTGTGTGTGTGTGTGTGTATCTACTGCTAGAGAGCTCGTGAGAAATCTGAGAACGGGACGAATCGATGCGATGCTTACAACACGATGGTCGTGCACGCACGATCACCCGTAGGAAAACACGTTAGTAAGTATGTACACATACGTGCATACATATACATACATACATACATACATACATACATACATACATACATACATACATACATACATACATACATACATACATACATACATACATATATATATATATACACATAAATACGTACATAAATGAATATATATATATATGCCTTATTCCATGCCGTTGATAGGTATACCGCGTTTGACCCGAGCTATGGAAGTATCCTCTATTCGACTCTATCATTCTGCTGCCGTTTACCCCGT
>OU426995.1:4716497-4718997 GCA_911387935.1 Dolichovespula saxonica | reverse complement strand
ATGTACGCGATTGGAATTGTCTTTCCCTTTGTTTTTTTTTTTTTTTCTTTCTTTCTTTCCTTCATTTCGTTGTTCTCTTCTTCTCTGCTTTGTTTTTTTTTTTTTTTTCCGAAGAGGACGGAGAAAATCAGCGACCGTAATAATAATAGGCATGGGTTAAATCGTAACTAATCGCATGGGCAGTCTCGTTTTTTTTTCCTCATGGCTTTGGTACACCTGGTATATATCGCGTGCTCGAACCGTGACTTTCGTCGTCTGGTCGATGCACTCGTTCGCTCGGACGTAAATTATTTCGGAGTCCGATTTCCCGATGCAGGTACGTAGGTATCTACACATCGTTGTACAACGTTGTTAATGAGGTGTTTCGTTTCGAGTTTCCAACTGTCAGTAATTAAAGATTCCGACATGTACTCTACACGCGCGAACGAGCAATTACAAACGGTTAATTACGATGTACCATGTTACTCTCGTTACAAAAACAAAAAAAAGAAGAAGAAGAAAAAATAAAAAGTAAAAATAAATATAATTGATAGAAAGAAACGAATAAGAAAGAAATTATATAACCGTCCTTCTTTTTCTTCTTTTACCCTTACGATACTTTACCACGAGAAGGAAGATTTTTCGAAATAAACAATAGACGACTAAGGAAGTGAAAATAGAAATAAATAGAAAGAATTAAAAGAAAAAGAAGAAGAAAAGAAAAGTCATTTAATTTTACTTTTCTCTCCCTTTGCTTTTACGAGTAATAGAGAAAAAAAAAAGAAGAAGAAGAAAGAAAAGGACTGAAAAGAAATGACGAACGACGAATAAAAAAGGTAATAAAAATAAAATGAAAAAAAAAATATATAAAAACTGTATAATTGCACATATTTTCTCTTCCTTCTTTCTTTCCTCTTTAAATTCCCGATAACGTCGAAAAAAAAGAGAGAGAGAGAGGAAAAAAAAAGGAAAGAAAAAGGCTCGAGGAGAAGACGACTAGTAAATCCAAGAGAACAAATTAAAATCAAAAATTAAAATAAAAAAAAATTAAAAGAAAAATGAAAAAATAAACGAATAAACTTAAGGAAGGTCCATCCCGTTTTAAGGGAACAATAACCCGAAATAACATACCGATTCCTTTTACGAGACACGCGACACGCATTGGAAATGCGTATTTCGTAAAGAAGAGGTAAAAGAAGAAAAAAAAAATGAAGAAGAAGAAGGAGTAGTGGTAGAAGAAGTAGAAGAAGTAGAAGAAGTAGAAGAAGAATCGTTTGTGCGAGGAAAGGAGGATGGGCGGTGAATCGAAGAAGTGAGGACGAGGGAGGGAAGAGGAGTAGTGGGGGGGGGGTTAGACCGCGTCCTCGTTACGGGGGAAACGAGGGCGAAAGCGTTTCGAGGATTGCGATTCGATTGAAAATTCTCTCAGGTCCGAGAAGGAAGGAATTCCAAGGCGGATCGGTCGGCGCCAGTGGAAAGAAAGTTTTTCCTTAATGACCCCGGCCGAAGTGGTTACCGTTAATTTGGCCCTTCCCTTGCACCCCCCTCTACCCCCCATCCCCTCCTTACTCCCTATCCTACCCCACTTTTCTTTTTCTTTCTAGCTCTTCAGGGTCTCCCCCTTTACCATCTACTTCCTCTCTTTTGCTTTCCACCCTCGCCACTCTGTCTCTCCCTCCCTCCCCCCCTCCCTCCCCCCCACTCTCTCTCTCTCTCTCTCTCTCTCTCTCTGTCACCCACAGTCACTGTCTATCTCCGTCTCTCTTTCTTTCTGTCGACCGCATCCATCGTGTAACGTGCAGTTTATAGGATGACCCAGAAAAACAATATCAATGCCGGTCGGTCGAGCGAGCACGATTAATCGAAGAAGAGAATCGACCGATCGAGACTTTGATCTCTGATAGATGGATAGATAGATCGATCGATCGATCTATCCATCTATCAGATCGATGCTATCTATCTATCTATCTATCGATCGCACCGATTGCGAAAGAAAAGGGAAGAATTATTGGCGGAAGATTAGGAAAAAGAAAGAAACGAACAAAAAAAAAGGAATGAAAGAAAAAGAACGGATTTGTATCTAGAGAAAAAAGAAGAAGAAGAAGAAGAAGAAGAAAGAAGAAAAAAAGTAACCCCGTTACGTCCCGGCCCTTCCCCAAGATTAGAACATTATTTCGATGCGATTAATTAAATTGACGCAATCGTTACGGACAGATGAGAGACGGATCGACGAGAAATATCTTCTTCTACGATCGATTCGATTATTTTTTTTTCTTTTTTTTTTTTACTTTTTCCTCTTTTTTTTTTTTTTTTTGACTTCGTTCTCTCCCTTCTCCCAACCGCCCCTTTTTACGCCACCCCCCCCCCCCGCCGCCGCCGATCCTCCTTTCTTTCCTTCGCCAGGCATAAGAGTATTGGACAACCACTTCTAACTCGCGGCGCCGGTCGGCGAATCTTGAATTATTATTGCGAAAGGCACGCCAGGTTTTTCCCAAGAATATAAGTCGCGCTTTATTGGGAG
>OU426995.1:4708997-4711497 GCA_911387935.1 Dolichovespula saxonica | reverse complement strand
CGTGTGTGAGAGAATAAAAACGACGAGCTCGCGAATCTTTCTCTTTTGTTTCCTTTTTATTTTCTTCGTTGTGTTGTTGATTTTTCTTTTTCTTCTTTTTTTTTTTACTTTCTTTCTTTCTTTCGCTCTCCCTTGCAACTTTTCGTTCGTTCTTCCCCGTCGCCCCGCCCGATCCCTACTCGGCTCCACGTGTAATTAAAGATCACGATACGACAGATATTTGCCTCGTTTTGTAACCCCGGTGCATTCGCAAAGATAAGAGAGTAACCAAGGGCCCAAAGAGATTTCCAGAGATTTTCTAATTACAACGTACGTATAATTGCTGGCTTTGCGGTAACACGAAAGCGGCTTCACTTGCACCTATGTACGTAAAAGCAACCCACCAAGGTACTTAACACTGGCCGTTAGCTAGTACGTATTCGAATAGGAAGAGAGTGAGAGTGAAAGAGAGAGAGAGAGAGAGAGAGAGAGAGAGAGAAAGAGAATGACTCGCTCGCAGGGTAATCCGATTTCCCCAGTTCGTTCGTAGTAGAACGATGCTGATAATGAAATTACGGTGGGGTCAACACTTAATTACCTTCGATATAGCTCGAGCTGAATATACGTCGGAGCTAGTTTCCTCCTTGTCTTTTGCAAATATCGCTCACTCTCTCTTTCTCTCTCTTTCTCTCTATGTCGCTCGTTTTCGTCTACCTACAAATTACTACATACTATACATACATATATACGTATGTATCTATATATATATATATATATATATATATATATATATATATTGTACGTATCTATATGTAGATATACGTACGTATATTTACAACGCCGTATACGAGAAACATTTCTCAATGTGTTGGAGGATATGAACTCTCGATGATATTCGCCGCCCTCGTCGAAGTTCGAGTTTGCTCTAAGGAAAAGTAGAATCATCATCGGTAGCCCGTAACGACTGAGCCGTTAACGTTTCATCCATCATAATTAATCTCTCCTTGGACGTTAAACTTTCTTCTTCCCGTACGGAGTTTTGGTCCGTTCGATGACTCGTCGAATTAACGATCAACGCGTACCACGGCTAATAATAATCACTCGCGTATATTAGCGCAGGTTTTAATTTTACACCGATAACTTTCTTATCGCCTTTGACTCGTCATTCTTTTTATTCTTTTTTTTTTTATTATTCTTCCTTTTGTTTCTCTCTCTCTTTCTCTCTTTGACGTCGAACATTCTTAATCCCATTGATCTTATTATCAAGATGTAAGGGGGGAAAAAAAAGAAAAAGGAGAAACAAACTAGAGAAATGAATAAAAGTGTCATCGGACGAATAATAAAATATTGTACATACGTACTTACGTACGTACGTACGAACGTATGCATGTATATAAATCTTTGTTCGATTTTTACAGAAGACGGAAATAATTTCCAGGAAAGAGAAATATTAACGGATCGACGTCGTGCAACGCACCTGCTTTAGTTCCTGTATTCTTTCATAGGTAGATACATATATTACACGATACATATGTATATATATATATATATATATATATATATACCACACACGTATATACATTGTCGTTCACACAGGAAGTCGATTCAAGAGTGGAAACGAAAGCGAAGTAATCGAGTTAGGTGAACGCGTTTCGCGACGCCAGGTGTCACCGGGTCGTTACAATTTTTCCTCGAGCTTTCCTCCACCCTCACAAGAACACACACACCGACACAAATATATATATATATAGATACGAAGGTTTGCGAACCTTCCAGGAAAAGTAACACGGCTAGAACGAGGCACGCACCACGTTCGACACGTTCGTTTAAGCGAGTTACACGTAAAGTGAACGCTATCGTTGTTATCTCGCGGTAGCCAGTAATTTTGTAAAAAGGAAGAAGCGAAGATAAAATGGATCGTTACAGGGGAGGGGGGTGCCTTTCGTCGCCAAAGGGTAAAGTATTCGTTAGGGTTTCCTCTTTTTTTTTCTTTCTTTTCTTTTCTTTTCTCTCTTTCTTTCTTTTTTTCATTTTTTTTTTTTTTTAACGATAAGGAGAACTTCCATTTTTTTCGATCTGCACACATCGAAGCTAGCCGAAGCTCGTTCTATTATTTCAGATCGAGCCAAGAGCCTTTCCGCGAAGAGATAATCGATATCTCGTGAGCTTTAGTGCCGCTACCACTTCGTCGATTAATCGAATAATTTCGTTCGTTCCTTCACGCATACGTTATATACATATATACATATATATACATATATATATTTTTTTTTTCGTCTTCTTTGTTTGTTCGTATTGCTTGAAAATAATGTCTATATAAATCAAAAAGAAATTGTGACAACTCTAATCGCAATTGAGCAAGTATACGTTCGATATAAAAAAAAAAGAATGTAAGAATGTATAATAATCGAAAAAAAAAAGAAAAAGAATAAAGAAATGAAAGGATAAAAGGAAAGAAGAAATGGCGACAGCATTGACAAGTGTAGGAACGTACCGATTTAATGAAATCTATCGTAGAAAG
>OU426995.1:4641497-4703997 GCA_911387935.1 Dolichovespula saxonica | reverse complement strand
GACGAGGACGGGGAAGGGGGAAGGAGGCAAAATATTTTTGTATTCCGTCGTCGTTGAATTACGACGTGATTAAAGAAAAGGAGAGGAGAGAAAGGAAAAGAGAAGGAAAAACGAAAGAAAAAACGAAAGGAAAAAAAGAAGGGAAACTTTAAGGAACGACGTCTAAGACGAGTCTATTAGTAATGAGATCGACTAGGGAGGGGGGAAGGGGGGGGGGGTGAAAAAAGCGTTTACGTTAGTTAGTATATGGTATAGTATAAATCGTCTCTATCGATCGAGAATACGAGCTCTCTCTCTCTCTCTCTCTCTCTCTCTCTCTCTCTCTCTCTCTCTCTTTCAAGTCTCTACTACTGTCCTCTCTAATACCTATCTATCTATCTATCCATCCATCTATCCTTTTATTCGTTCGCTCGAATTAGAGAGGCCGTTTGCAGACGAATTAAGAGCTTTCCTCCTCCCCTCCCCCCCTCGCCCTCCCACCCTCCCTCCCTCCATTCTTCCTTTGATGTAAGAAGCGCTATAGATCGCGCATATCGTCGTTACACGCAATCCCGCGTTTCTCTTTCTTAACTCTTCGTTTATACGTGTATGTGTGTGTCCGTCCGTCCGTTAGTCTGCTGCTGTCCGTGTGTAGCTGTCTGTGCGATCACGTGCGCGTGTGCGTTTGTATGTGTAACTGTCTGAGCAACCGTATCTCTCTCTCTCTCTCTCTGTGTGCGCGCGCGCGCGCGCCTATTTTTCCTTTTTTACCCCACTTCTTTCCTTCATTTTTTTCTTTTTACTGCAACGAGCGAGGAAATCTTTAATGCGGAATACCCTCGAACTCCTAAGAGGAGCGAAAAAAGGAGAAGAGAACGATAAATTACAAAGTAAGGAGGCTACTACCTCCATCGACGAAAGGAAGCGCAGCAGCGGCTCTCCTCGAGGAATCATCACGGTAGCCGGAGCGTTCGCTCGCGTGGCGCGCGAACCGAGCTGCAATTAGATAAATTATTCCACCTATATAGACCTTTGAAAGAAAGAGCGAGAGAGAGAGAGAGAGAGAGAGAGAGAGAGAGAGAGAGACGGAGAAGTAGAGGGGGAGAAAGAGAACGAGTGAGGGAAGGAGAGAGGGAGGGAGGGAGGGAGGTGTATTACACTGCGACGAAACGCGATGCGCATGAGTATAAGAGAATTTAATCTAAGAACCACTCGCGAGTCGTCACGCCATTTTTAACGACTACTCTAATCAACGTTAGGTTCATGCTTTCGAAAGTTCCCGATTAAATGTTCTCTCTCTCTCTCTCTCTCTTTCTCTGTTTTTGGTCTATCATTCTCTGTCCCTCTCTCTCTCTCACTCTCTCTCAATCTCTCTAGTTCTCCCTTTGCATTTCTTTTATTCTATTTTATTTTATTATTTTTTTTTTTTTTTATTTTATTGCAATTTCTTTTTCCTTCTTCTATTAAGTAAAATATAGTTAAGTAAAATATAGTTTACCCGTTATCGTTTTTAATAGAGCGCGTTTTATGAATATTTCAAGATAAAGTTATCAAAGGGAATTATCGTTCTTATTTTTCATCAACGCACGGTCGGCACGGTATGGTTGAATAAAATAATGAATTAACGATCTGAAGGACTGACTAATGATCCGTAGAAACTTTTGCATAAATTAAAGAAAAAGAAAAAAAGAGAGAGAGAGAGAGAGAGAGAGAGAGAGAGAAAAGAAAAAGAAGACGAAGAAGAAACGAGTTTTTTAATCTTCGAACTCATTTTCGACGTCACACTTATAGTTGGACGGTGCAGTATTGGTAAAAAACAATTTGTAATTTGACGTACGTACGTGAATGCATTATGCGTTTATATAAAATTGACCGTACATCGAAATATCCAACGTCCGTTGTAGGAGTTTAAAGTGTTTCGAGTGAGGAATGAATGACGATTTGACGTCATGTAGACAAGAAAATGGCGTTTGTCACGGATTTAGAGGAAGGATCGCCGACGGGATTAAGTAGTCGTCGAATACATAAGAATGGAGTACGAAGAAGATTCTTTCTTTCTCTTTCTTTCTCTCTCTCTCTCTTTCCTTCTCTAGGTCGTTCTTGGAAATTCATCGTAGAAATGGTGTGTCGTGGTGCCGTCTCGGCGTTCTCCCGTCTCGGATCTACACCTTTAACTTGGCTGATGCTAACAATGAAACCGGGAGAAAAACGATCCGTCGAGAGGACGCGAACGAAGCCGAGAGAGCCACGATGGGTTTCTTCGCGCGGCGCTTAACGACGATTTCGATCGTTTACGACTTTAATAATTTAGGCACGGGGGTACGCTCGCGAAGCTCGACACGTTTTCGCTCGTAAACCGCGCGACTAAATCCGTATTTATGGGGAAGAGAGAAGGCAGTCCAGCACCACGAGTCTCTATCTCTTTCTCACTCACTCTCTCTCTCTCTCTCTCTCTCTCTCTCTCTCTCTCTCTCTCTCTCTCGTACATACATAGGTATGTACAAGCACACGTGCGCACGGTTATATACGTATAAACGCATACAACCGTGACATAGAAAGAGATACAAAATCTTTAACTCTCTTCGTCTCTCTCGAAAATACCGAGACTTATCGTACAAGTAAGTTTCCAAGTCTCTCCCCCTTTTTGATGGCGTCTTCTTCCTTAGCACGGATCGCCGTTTATAATGCATCCGTATTCGTTTCTCGCGATATTTAAATTTCAGACGAATTCTGACACGTCCTCGCATATCCAACAACGTGTCGGTCGGTCGGTCGGTCGGTCGGTCGGTCGATCGGTCGATCGGTCGGACGGACGGTTGAACGGTTGGTCGCCGTCGATTTGAATTTTTTTTTCCTTCTCGACGACGATTTCTCGACCACCGCCCGCAACACAACCGCCTGTAATCCACTATCGTTCTATCTTCGTCGAGAATCGATAAAGAGAATCGTTTTAATTTTTTCCAACCGGTCCCACACTTCTTTTCACAACCACTCTCGTTTAACCCATCTTTATGTATACATATGCATGTGTATATATATATATTTCTTTCTCTTTTTTTATTCTTACTGTATCTCGAGAATGACTTACCGAGAACGCAGATAGCAGAACTCATCTACGCTCCCTCCTCTCCCTTAGGTCCTAAAACAGAGAAATACGAAAGAATGGATGATTGCCAGTAAACGAATGTCCGTGTGATGATTTTAATTTGTACAGAAAGAAATAAATAGATAGATCGATAGATAGATAGATAGATAGAGAGAAAGTGACAAAAATAAAATAAAAACGAATCGAAACAAACGTCCTTCCGTACGACGATCTGACGATCTCTATCCTTCGCGCTAGCGTTAATTACAGGAATGAATCGATAATCGATGCCAAACGAATCTTTGATTGCGAGATACAATCACAATGGTTTTACGAAGAAACGCCTATAATTGCTTGGCAAAAAAAAAAGAAAAAGAAAAAGCGTAGATACTAACAAGAGAAACCAATTAAACGAGTCTCTCATTTACATTACCAAGAAACTAACTAACGCTTTCCTCGTTCTTCGTCTCGTATCTTTTCCGCGCAAACGATATGAATAATTCTAATCGTCCTCGTCGTCGTCCTCGTCGTCGTCGTCGTCGTCGTAGTCGTTATCGTGGTCGAAGTCAACGAAGACAACTACGACGACAAAGACGACGTTGACGACGGCGCATGAAATAATCGTGGCATCGATGTGCCAACGTTTTAATTATTATCTACGACTGAATCATCCCTTCGTATCGGCGCGTCAATGAATCATACTACCTTGTCAACGGAATTGATCGATCGAACGCCTTGTTTTTTTTTTCGTTCCTTCCTTCCTTCCTTCCTTCTTTCTTTCTTTTTTTTTCTCTTCTAATCATCATCATCATCTAAGATGGTCTCTAAGTTCGAACAAGTGAAAACCAAATTTGTCCGTAAAGAATAGGACGGAATTTGGGCTAATTTGTGTCATTAAAATTTCGGTTTGAAGTTAAAAAAAAAAAAAGAGAAAGAAAGAAAAATAAATAAATAAATAAATAAATAAAAAAGAAAGAAAGAAAGTAAAGAGAAAGATAATAGAAGACAAAGGACCGATCGTAAATACGTACTATGCACGGCCGATGTTCGGTAGAAACTAACTAACTGGCTGGCGAAGGGTTTTTGTAGGGAAGAGAAGGGAAAGGGACGAAGGAGATAGAAAGTGTTAGGAAACGATGTGCCAGGAGTATCGTCGAGTCACAATTAAAGCGACATTAATTAATTGTTAGCATAACAATAAGTGCGTGTCTGGGTGGCACGGATGGACGGATGTGTAAGAGGGGCCCCGACTGGTTGGGCCTTCATAAATTTACATGTCTTTCGCCGCGAGAATCATTTTTTACAGCCGTTAGGACGAGAAAGAAAGAGAGAGAGAGAGGGAGAGAGAGAGAGAGAAATGTGTGTATATATATATATATATAGAAAGAGAGATAGAGTGATTGTCAGAGCGAGAAAGAAGCTGTGGACCTACAGCAACGTTTGGGTCCCGTATTACGAGACTCCGCTATGGTGTTGCTTATAATAATCATCGATGTCTCTCTTTCTCTATCTACCTTTCACTTCACCCCCTTCCTCTCTCTCTCTCTCTTTCTTTCCTCTTTTCTTCGAACATAGAAGAGATCTCGAAGGTCGACCTCGTTATCCGTAGAACGAAATTGACGTTATACGTTTCTTCTTTTTACTGATTCAAAGAGACATCGTCATCGGTATCGCCCTGACGAAGCAAGATCGTTAAAGATGAACTATGAATTGAACTCCGGTTATTTTCTTCTCTCTCTCTCTCTCTCTCTCTCTCTCTCTCTCTCTCTCTCTCTCTTCTTCTCTATCTCCTTTTCTATCCTTAACATTCTCGATTAGTTCCTTTGTAAGTCGATTGCGTCGAGGGTCTTATTCTCGAATAAATCGCGCTACGCTGTTGCACCTTCTTGAATTATCTCGAACGATCTCCTTTTAAATCTTACGTTTTACATATCCGTCTGTCCATCCTTTCGTTCGTTCGTGCATTCGTCCGTCCGTTCGTTCGTTCGTCCGTCCGTACTATCCTCGTTCACCCTCGTTAAATCTATCAGATTTATTTTACCAACTACCTTTCGCGAACCCGTAAAGAAAAAAAAGAAGCCCCGATAAGTTAGCCGACGTAATTATAAGGGTCGTACAACGACCGCTCGTGTTTTATAAATAAACTCGTTGATACTCTTTTTTCTTTTCATTCTTTTTTTTTCCTCATTTTCCATTTCGTTCTCGCATTAACGCGTTTATCTTTCCAACGGAATGAGAGAGAGAGAGAGAGAGAGAGAGAGAGAGAGAGAGAGAGAGAGAGAACGAATATTTGTGAAATCGATAAACGTATCCAAAAATGTTCGTTCTTCTAATCAAATCATATTCGAGATAATTATAACTAACGAAGATCTTGTTATTTGTTGCATAATAAAAATATTCTATACTATTCTATTCGATTCGATTCAATTTGATTCGATTCGATTCGACTTTATCGTCACGATATTTTCGTCTATCTATGTCGAAGAGTTTCGATATTTGAATTATTTTGAAAAATTCCACGGGTAAATGAGAATAAAATGGATAGATAGATACAGGGAAAAATAGAGAAAGAGAGAGAGAGAGAGAGACGAGTTCATCGTGTTTAGTGGACGAGCAGGTTTTAGAATGGCTTTGAGATGGACCAAGAGAGAGAGAGAGAGAGAGGTAGATAGATGGATAGATAGATAGATAGATAGAAAGGAAGAAAGAGAGATACGCGATCGCAAGGCAAGACCGGGGGGAGAGAAAACGTGGGTGGTTTAATAGGCAGAGTCTATAGTACGGTTATTTTTAATGTCGCCTTTTCTCTGTCGTCCATGAGCCCGGACAAAGTTAGACGGAAAGAGACAGAATAAAAGGGAGAGGGAGAGAGAGAGAGAGAGAGAGAGAGAGAGAGAGAGAGAGACGGAATACGTAATCGACGATGCAGGTGCCACTGAAACGCAACCGGACACTTCGATTTGTTCGTAAATATAATATACAAAAGTACGTGTTTCGACTTAAGTTAAGACGTAAGTTGTAAAGGCTATATATATATATACTTATTAATATATTGTATATATGCATAGATAGGTATGTACACATAAGTGTAGCATACATGTCGTAGTAGCTTCGTTCTCCTTCTTATAGTAAATGTATAAAGAGAACGATGGGAAAAAAAAGAATAGTCGCGGCAGGGTAGTAGTACACTCGAGGAAAACTTTAGGCATTATTACATCGATATTAGTTCGTCCTACGGCTACTTTTCTCTCGCTTAACGGGCTCGCTTCGCGGTCTATGTATGTGTATTTATTTATATGTATATATATATGTACGTGTGTGTGGGTGTACGTGCGCGTGTGATACGTATATGTACGCCAAAAATAATATCCCCCATATTTGCCGGTACCTTTCTAAACTCTACAATCTTTTTCCTTCATTCATTCCATCTTCCTTTTCTTCTTTTCTTTTCTCTCTGTATGTATGTGTGTGTCTCTCTCTCTCTCTCTCTCTCTCTCTCTCTCTCTCTCACTCTTTTTCTCTTATTTTCTATTGATATTCATCTATTTCGAACGAGAAAATAGAAAAAAAAACGTCGTAGCTCCGAAACAGAAATAAACGCTTCGATTCGTAATAATTCGCGAGTAAAATAAATGAAAGAGATAGAGTGAAATAGAGAGAGAGAGAGAGAAAGAGAGAGAGAGAGAGAGAGAGAGAGAGAGAGAGAGACGGTAAAACCTCGATCGCTAAAATAACGTGTGTCCCTCCTTCCATATCACGATTTATTCTTTATGATTTTGGTCGTAGTCCTGAGCTATACGCGAATCGACACTTCGTAGGTATGTACTTACTCGACACCACGAGAGAATATCGAGATCGTTTATGTATCTAGTAAGAACCGAGTGAAATTATCGAATTTGATATATTCATTACTGCCATAAACGGTGGTGACGGTGGATGTTATTTTTCGTGAAAAGAAAAGAAAACAAAAGAAAAAAAACGATGAAACAAAAGTGAGAGAAAAAGGAAACGAAAGAAGGAAAGAAAGGAAAAAAAAAAGATGAAAACGTCGTCGTACGCTTTTACGGCCGATTTTACAGTTTTCTCCGGCCAAGTATCTGACGGTCGTGATCCTGTTCTTTCGTATAGTTTCGATCGCTTCCGAAAACTTTATATTGGAATTCGAAAGCTCTTTCTCTCTCTCTCCTTCTCTCTCTCTCTCTCTCTCTCTCTCTCTCTCTGTCTTTCTTTTAGATAGAGGACGTATTTCATTCAAGATTCCGGCATTATCGTCGTCGTCGTCGTCGTACGCCATTGTCCTCTGCGTGTCCGAAGGTTGACACACAAATACCCGAGCGCGCACAAGTCACGTATACACACATAAAACACACACTAAAGCCCGCGCACACACATACGACGACGACGACGACACATACACGCATACAAGCAGGTCGAGTTTTAACACAGAAACCAAGAGAAACACACGGAGAAATTTATGCGTGGGCGAAACGAGCAACCGAAGCACACAAAGTGGACGTATCTCGCCTCGCCTCGAATTAATAAACAGCAACAAATGACCGCCTACGTCCGCCCCTTTCTCCGTCACCGATTTCATCGTTCTGGTAGTCGATCCGTAAAAGATCTCTCTCTCTCTCTCTCTCTCTCTCTCTCTCTCTCGCTCTCTCTCTCTCTCTCTCTTTCTCTTTCTTTCATTCGAATAGTTCTGTCCTCTCGATCGCGAGACCGCCCGCAGCGACCCTCCGCGAGCGGATTCAAGCGGAGGATCACCTCCTGGACAACGATCGTTACCGATCTCTCCCAGCTTCGAAGCGCTTTCGATTTTACCAAACGTCGTAAACTCGCAAAAGGACGTGCTTGTATCTCTCTCTCTCTCTCTCGAGAGAGAGAGAGAGAGAGAGAGAGTTTTCTCGTTGGCGTGCGTGCACGCGCGAGCACGCGCGCGTAAATCTCTTTGCATAATGACGTACACCCCAGCTTTCTTTCGTTTTTATTTTATTTCTCCTTTCTTCTCCCTTCATACTAATATTTTCTTTTTCTTTCTTTACTCCCTCGCACCCTCCCTTCTCCTTTATCCTCATGCTCTTCCTCTTCTTTCTCCTCTTCCTCCTCCTCCTCCTCCTCCTTCTCCTTCTCCTTCTTCTTTCTCTTCGACAATATTGTAAGTATCGAAATTGATTACACCCACGTGTAACTAGAAATACACGTAGAACATAACGATTTCTAATCGCTTATAATATTCTAACTAAATTTACATCGTTTGTTCCGTTCTCTCTCTCTCTCTCTCTCTCTCTCTCTCTCTCTCCTTATGTCGATATATATATATATGGTAGTGATTCCATTCTATCCTTCATATCCTTCCATTATTATCCGAGAATTCAACATTGTTATGTATTATCGATCCTCACGTAACGAGGATGGAACGGACGAACGTAGGAACGAACGTACGTACGAAAGCAAGCCTTAAAAACGTCGTTTGCAATAGCCCTCTCGAGTCGTCGGGCCTCCTCCTCGAGCAGCAACATTGCTCGTTATATAATTTATTCCATAACTACTTATACGATTTGTTTTTTTCCTATCGTTACTTTTGTAATACGACATTAGCACGACCAATAAGGATTCACATCCATTTGTTACTCTAGCGTTAACGATATCGGACGAACGTTTTTTATTTATTTATTTATTTTCCTTTTTATCTTTCTATTTCCGAACATCTTTTCAAACGATACGACAGATTTTCTACTTCGTAAAAGAAAATAAAAAAAGAAAAACAGAAAAAAGATTCTATCCGATTCTTGAACGCGTTCTCGTAAATTCGCGATTTGATTGCGATCGTTGAAAGAAAAAGAAAAGAAAAAAGAAAAGAAAAAAGAAAGAAAAAAGGAAAGAAAGAAACGTAACAATTACAAATGATCGATCGCGAATTTTTTCTCGAACGACAGTTAATCGATTGTCTTTGATAACGACCGATTTTTATTTTTAATATATACGTATATATTTCTCTCTCTCTCTTTCTCTCTCTCTCTCTCTCTCTCTCTTCTCTCTCGTAAAACGCGACTGAATAATTAACTTCGCTCGGCCGACGGCAGTTTTATCATAATTATCGCGATATAAAGCGAGCCAAAGGACTAACCGGACTAACGCGAATCGATCGTAGATCGTTAAAATGATCGAAGTGGGCGCGCTCACGTAGCTTTCTGCGCACTCCTGGCATTCCCGTTTCGTCATGCGATCGTGAGACGGGAAGAAAAGTAAGCGGTGCTTTATGACTCGTGCTATTCACTCTCTCTCTCTCTCTCTCTTTCCTTCTCTATCTATTTATCTATCTATCTATCTATCTATCTCTTCTCAGGCTTTACGACTTTTAAGCGACAAAGTGCGTACGAAGTGGAGATGGGAGCCTTTCCGTTCTGTTGACATTGCCCTCAACGTTGTTGCTCACAGCCTCGTATAAATCAAACAAATTGCGCGCCCACGACGTGTCTCGGACGCGCCAAATTTCAATACGCATTCGATTTCGGACACATCGATCGTTCCTTTTTTTTTTCCTTTTCCACATCAATCCTTTCAACAATTGAACGCAAGCATTTATCCCGCATAATTTTCCCTTCGTTCGATATGTTTTTCTCGATTTTGTTTGTCTTTTTTTTATCAACCACGTTTTATAAATATACACACACACACACACATATATATATATATATATATATATATATATATGTAAATAATAAAAAAAGGTCAAGTAAGAAGAAGTGAAAGAAAATTCGCACGTTCAAAACAACCACACTCCACCACCAGACACATTTCTACATACGATTATTAAATTTCCCCCGTCGTTTTTATTAATGGCCATATCGGATATCGCAAATCGTCTCTCTCTCTCTCTCTCTCTCTCTCTCTCTCTCTCTCTTTCTCGTCGAATGGGTGATTATACCGACAAATAATTTACACGAACGTTCGAGCGTTCTCCTCGTGGCGGCAGGCGCGTTAAGAGAATTTAAAAAAAAAAGAAAAGAAAAAAGTAAAGAAAAGAAAGAGAAAAAAGGAAAGAGAAGGAGATAAAATGGAGGTAGGCAAGAACGATTTAAAAAAAGGAAAAGAAAAATAAATCTTGCCTCTTCTTCCTTGTCAAAAGAAAGAGAAAGAGGAGGTAGAGGGAAAAGAAAAAAATGAGAAAGACAGACGAACAGAGAGGGAGAGAGAGAAAGAGAGTATGTGAGGAGTGATGGGGAGAGAGAGAGAGAGAGAGAGAGAGAGAGAGAGAGGAGAGGGGGTCGGAGGGGAGAATGTCATTCATAAAATATCACGATGTAAAGGAAATTTCGTTCGGGAGGATATTAAATCGCGAGGTTGACGCTCGATCCATCCAAAGACGATTCGTCTTTCGTCCCGACCTTTCACCTTCGTCCACTCTTTCACGTTGGCTACGAAATAAACGAAAGAAGAAATCGTGAAGGAGGAGGATAAGATGAAGAAGAAGAAGAAGAAGGGAAGAAGAAGTAGAAGGAGGAAAAAAAAGACGAAGAAAGATGACGAAGTAGAGGAAACGAACGAGGAGGAGGATGAGGAGGAGAACTCGACGATGGTATTATATTGCGAAATCGTTTCTGGAAATAATGACGGGTGTCGAGCCATACGATTTGCATTTCTAATTACCTCGTGGCATGCCGTTAATAAGTAATTAATGAGAGAAGGCCGGGCACGATCACGATGACGATGACGTAATCGCGAGCGCTCGTAACGACGAGCGTTCATCGATCGCCGATTAATCAACTTCTTCGTTCCTATCTCTATCTATCTTTCTCTCTCTATCTATCTCTCTATCCCTTTCTATCTTTTCCGTTTCACGCGCACCTGCGCCGGACGAGAACCCTCTTCAACGATAATTCTTCATCATCGTACGATAATTATGGCTTTTATGAAAATATAATAATTATTCTTTTTTTCTCTTCTTTTTCCTCCTTTTTTCAGATCAAAAGATATATATATATATATATATATATATATATATATATATATATATATATTTGTAAGAAGAAACAAAATGACGCTTCGACGAATTTTCATTAAATTCGTAGCAATCGTTTAATTTTAGATAATATAACGATTTATGTACGTTCATATTCTATGCTATACGTATGCATGAAGGTAGTTTTATGTAACATATGTACGTATATTTGTGTGTATATATCTCGTTAAGAGAGAGAAAGAGAATGAAAGAGAGAGAGACAGAGAGACAGAGAGACAGAGAAACAGAGAGAAAGAGAGAGAGAGAGAGAGAGAGAGAGAGAGAGAGAGAGAGAGAAAGACATAAGTACTTACTGTGCTCTAGTAAAACTTTTCGCTCGGTTACCATATGATTCTTACACTTTTAATCGTGAAATAGTAACTATGCTCGCGCGTTCTAATCTATAGCGATATTTGTCATAACTATTCGTGATGTATATATATGTATCAAAGAAAAAGAACTAAGGTGTGGGATATAGGAAGGATGTTAATAAATAAAACAAATAGACCACGTTAACTCTTTGAAAAGATTTCTTCCTCGATCCGATCCGAACCGATTCGATGCGATACGATATGATACGATTTATCATATCTATATGGATCGAACTCGACGACTCGGAAATACCTGTCTCTCTCTCTCTCTCTCTCTCTCTCTCTCTCTCTCTCTCTCTCTCTCTCTCTCTCTCTCACACACACACATACAAAAACATACACGCGTGTACTCTTTAAAACTGTAAATTACCTCTACCTGTATCGAATGGAGTAATTTTGCGCGGCAAAAAGGAAAGAAAGAAAGAGTGAGAGAAAAAAGGATAAGGAGAGGAAGAAAAAAGAAAAAAGAATGAAAGAGAGGAGGAAAGAAAGAGAAAAGCGAAGTACGAATCGTACGTATGTGTACACTTCGATACAAACTAGTCCAAACTAAGTTTAATCCGTAGCCTTTTACCGTAATAACCGTCGGTAAGAGCACGCCTTAAGTCCGACGTACATATACATAAATATATCGAGTGCAACGAAGAAGAGGAGAGACATTAAAATCGTTCGCACTATGGGTAAGTGGTATATAAAGAGAGAGCAAGAGAGAGAGAGAGAGAGAGAGAGAGAGAGAGAGAGAGAAAGAGAGAGAAAGAGAAGGAGAGAGAAAAAGAAAGTAAGTTCGAGAAAAACGTTCGATCGAAATCGAAGTTAAGTCCGTATTAACGTTTATATTTATTCCAAGGAGCACAAGTTTTGCCCGGAAAACTTACGAGAAAGAACGTAAGAAGGAAAAAAAAAGAAACAAATAAATAAATAAAGAAAGAAAGAAAGAATGAGCGACAGATGGACGTTCGAAGGATTCGTTTAATTTCACTGAACTATCACAAGAACGATGATGACGATGACGATAAAAGATCTACCTACAGGCTTAGTGATCTTCGCTCGATGATCCTTCATGATCCCTCGCACAGATTCTTCTCTCTTGAAGGCACACGTCCCTCTTCCGTTTCCTCACACCTTTCCTTCTCACGCGATATATACATATATTTATTTATATATATATATATATATATATATATATATATATGATAAATAATATTGACAAGACAATAAAATACGTAAATATATAAATATATATATATAAATACGTGTGTGAAACAATATAAAAAAAAAAAAAAACTAACACGCGATATATAATGTATAAGAAAGTAAGAGAGATATCGATAGTGAATAAGTTGATAGTAACAGATATACTATATACATATACATATATATATATATATATATATATATATATATATATATATATATATATATAAAGAGAGAGATAGTGACAGTAGACAAAAATAGAATATTATTATATCAGCGACGTGTTCGCGAGGAGATAAAAAGAAGCGGTTGTTAGCACGATATTATTATATATCCGGTGGCGCTGTCGTCGACGACGACGACGACGACGACGACGACGACGACGACGACGACGGCGGCGGCAGCGGCGGCGGCAGCGACGGCGGCGGCGGCGACGGCGACGACGTCGACGAGGACGGTGTCGTCGCGCGACACACACGTGGTGGGGGCGTCTGCGGGCGCTACGGCAGAACTAAGGGGTTGTTTGCCCCGTCGCACGGCTCCGGGGGGTCTCACTCGCTTTTGCCACCCCACCAGCCGAGCTATTTTGCATAGGGCCTGCGCGTCGAAGCCGTACCCGCTCCTTCTTCCACCCACCCTCTCTCTGTCTCTATCTCTCTCTCTCTCTCACTCTCTCTCTCTCTCTCTCTCTCTCTCTCTCTCTCTCTCTCTCTCTATCTATCTATCCTTCTCTTTCTTCTTCTTAGCCCCTACCACTTGGTATCAACGAAGAGAGGGGTACACTTCTTCGATTTGTCGAATCCGCGTTTCGCGGCTCTCTTGGCCTCCCGCGAAGGGAAAAGAGCTTCGATTTCTCCTCCTCCCCCACCAGTCACCCCTTCCACTTTCATCCCTCTTTCTCTATCTATATATCTATCTATCTCCATCTATCTATCTATCTATCTAGGTATCTATCTATCTATCTATCTATCTATTTATCTATCTATCTATCTATCTATCTATCTATCTATCTGTCTGTCTGTCTATCTATCCATCTCTCTTTCTCTGTCTTCTCCGTAGTCGTTTCAGGACTTCTTATTTATCTCGTTGCCCCGGCACGAGCTCGTCTCCCTCATTTCCACCATCCCGGCCCCCGCCAAACCTCCCTATCCCTCCACCCTCTCCCACCTCCATCCCTCTATATTCCTGCGCGACACCGAGAGAGGAAGACAGAATCTCGGAGCAACGTTTGACCTCGGCTAGCGAGCTTCCGGTGCCATGGTCTTCGTGATTTTCAAATGCTATAGATGTTCTCTTTACTACTGTCAAATCGATGCTTTCCTTTTTATCTTCTTACTATACATACATACGTACATAAATACATACATACATACATACATACATAAATACATATATACATACATACATACATACATACATACATATATATATATATATATATATATATATATATACGGACGAGTCTTACAGATTAAGGCAGAGTTACCTACTTTAGAAAAATCGTGTCAAGGATCGCCGTTGATTAATACGATCTAAAAGTAATGGGAATTCCGCTTTACGAAAAGAGTGCGGACTTTATTCCGTTAACGTCGTAAAAAGAAACGCAAGGGGATATATCATTGTACCTATATTTATAAATAACGTATCTCCTAAGACTTATGGGAAAATTTCTCTTCTCCTTTGGAAATTTCTCTCTTCGAATTAGCAAAACGACCGAAGCAGCGTAATAAACGCGAGAAGGAATCGCCCGATATAAGGGCAAACGTTTCTAACGCCTTATACGTCGTACTCTTTACGATCCTTCATCTCTCTTTCATTCATTCCATTCCTATTATCCTCTTATTTATTTACTTATTTGTTTATTTTTATTTTTCTTCTCTTTATACCCCTTCCCTTTCCTTTACCATTTCTCGATCTTCTTTCTATTCTCTTTCTTCCTTTCCTTCTTTCCTTCTTTCTTCTCTTTCTTCGCAGGAAAGTCTCGTCGACGATTTTGCATTCGCGACGCCGACTTCGTATCCTTGAAAAGTAGATTTATGATCGGGGTCGATGGTTGCGCTTTGGTAAGAATAACTACCGTTCTTTCGTCGGCGAATTTAAATAATGGCATCTAGTAGTCCGGTTGAATCTTATATCTCCTTATGATTCACGAAAGAGAATGGAGCTGTCTCCGTAAAAAAAAAAGAATAAGGAAACGAGGAAAAGAAAAACAAAAAAAGACAGACGACGGAGATAAGAAAATAGTGTGTGTGAGAGAGAGAGAGAGAGAGAGAGAGAGAGAGAGAGAGAGAGAGAGAGGAAAGGAATGAAAAACAAAAAGAAAAAAGAGATAGGAATTAGAATCGACGAAAGAACGTGTTCTCGTTGGAAACGACGGACGAACTTAGCGTAAAATCTTGATTGACATACGCGGATAAGTAAATCGGATATCTTACGGGCAGACAAATTTTATTACGCCACGTTGTTGTTTGCTCCAAACCATTGGGGGCAAAATTTTACCGTACCGCGTTAGAGAACGGAGTTTCGAGGAAGAAGCAGACTCGTAGAAAGGGGGATGAGAGTTGGCCAATCAACGAGGATCGACGCCTTCCAAAGAGGCCAGGCAAAGGGTTGCAGATTCGCAGATTCGCAAGAGACAGGGAGAGAAGAGAGAGGGAGAGAAAGAGAGTGGGTGGTGAAGTTAGTTAACGCCTCCACGTAATTAAGCGAAAGCAGGAGCGAGCCCGGTAACGTACAGAGAGACAGGAAAGTTTCACGGGTCTCTAGGCTCCAGCCAATCGAGAGAGAGAAAGAGTAGGTACCGTTGGAAGGGAGCTTGGTTAGCGCATGTATAATTAGCACTGAGCGAGACCAGACGAGACGAGACGAGACGAGACGAGAAGAGAGAGAGAGATAGAGATAGAAGAAGAGAGGAGAGAGAAAGAGAGAGAGAGAGAGTGAGAGAGAGAGAGGGTGCGGGAGGCCGAGCAACTCTCTCGGTGGAGGACAGGGTGGAGTCACCCCATCGGCGCATGTGCCAGCATCCCTTGGAACCGGAGATATAATGTATTCATAACCGTAGCCGCCCAAAGCATACCTCCTGTTTTCTCAACCTACGCCAATACTCTTAGCCAATCGATTCCCCCATTCGACTTTTCCCTCGATCGATCCTATATAAAATACGCTTAAAAAAAAAAAAAAAAGAAAAAGAAAACAAAAAGAAAAGTGAAAACCCTCGTTCCGGGAAAAGTTTTTCTTTCGCTGACAAATTCGAACATTTGAATTATTCTACGTTGATATAGCATTACGTTAAAATATCAATATGCATGCGCGCGTGTGTGTGTGTGTGTGTGTGTGTGTGCTCGCGCGCGTTTGTGAACATACGTACGTGTACATATACGTAAACGAGACTGGATCAATAAATCATATAGTACTTTCGTACACTTAACATGGATCAATTTATCTCTCATTATATACACAACGACGGACAGAAAATTAGGAGGAATTTTTTTTTTTGTTTCTTATCTCTCTATATCGCCGTAATAACGAGAAACAAACATTAGAAAAGGGGCCTTCGAAAAAGGGGAAGCTATTTACCGGATGGCTACTCCTCGATAAAGCTGGCCGTCGTCCAGGTAAAACCGACGAGATCTTGCATCGTACGAGATCGAAGGCGAGAAGAGAAAAAGAGAAAAAGAAACGGAGATAGTGAGATAGTGTGAGAAAAAGAGAGAGATAGATAGAGAGAGATAGAGAGAGAGAGAGAGAGATATATATATAAGGGTGACTCTTTCGCGCGCGCGTTTTACCGCTGGTGTTCCGTGTATTTTGGTCCGGATCCTAGATAACTCAGTGTGCTTTTCCGGATGCTTGAGCACGACACATGTCCTGACCGACTAGACCTTTTCTTTACTCCCTGTTTTCACGTAGATATATATGTGTATGTGTGTATGTGTGTACGTACGTACGTACGTACGTATGTATGTATGTATGTATGTATGTATGTATGTATGTATGTATGTATGTATGTATGTATGTACGTACGTATATACGTATATATGTATGTGCGAAGGGTCCGGTCTCCACAGAGGGTACGAGAAGGAAAAGATACCGTGAAGTGAGAATTTCTCTCTCTCTCTCTCTCTCTCTCTCTCTCTTTCTTTTTCTCTATCTATCTATCTATCTATATCTATATATGTATATATATATATATATATATTTATATATATATATATATATATATATATATATATATATATATATCTTTCTCTCACTCTCATTTTGCGGTTGGAAAGGCCCTCCAGCGGGACACCTTGTAGTCCCTCGCAATTAGGAATGAGTTTTGGTCATCAACCGGCCTTTCCCATACCTTTATTCCGTTCCTATATTTCGCCTGGAAATGATGCACGCGCACAAATATCCATGTAAGTGTGTGTGTGTATGTATGTATGTATGTATGTATGTACGTACGTATATGAACCTATACGTATGTATTTACGTATATATCCCGTATATGAGAAACGGCGACCCTTCAATATAACATTATTATTTCTCTGCTTAATTTCGTTTCATTGCCTTGTAACTATTCACTCTCTTTCTCTCTCTCTCTCTCTCTCTCTCTCTCTCTCTCTCTCTCTTTCTCTCTCTTTCTCGCTTTTAGGTACTAATTTTGTTCTCTCTCTATCTCCCTCTTTCTTTTTCTCTTTTAGCTACATACGTAGAACTCAATGCAGTCGATTCGTACGATTACTCCCGTTATATAGACCTTTGACGCAATTATATTTCAGCCCTTATGACGTCTCGTTAACTACGTCAACCAACCCCTCTACCCTCTCCCGCCATCCCTTTCTCCCTTCCTCCCTCCCTCCCTCTGTCTTCTACCCACCCCCTGGAGAGAGAGAGAGAAAGCGAAGGGGAAGAATATATTATTCGATCGTCGAAAAGTCACACATGAGTTTTTTATACATCGATGATATCTAAAAATGAATCTAAAGTAATATACATGCGCATATACGTATACGCGCGCACAGAGAGACAGAGAGAGAGAGAGAGAGAGAGAGAAAATCTTTTACGAAGAAGAGACTTTGCCCTTTCGTACTTTTGAAAGGTTCGTTGGTAGTATCGATCGACAGTAGTGGAACGCGTAAGCCACTTCCTTCCACGAAAACGCGTTTGTAAATAATTACGCGTTGGCTAGTAAAAGGGTTTCGAAGACTCGGAATCCATGAAACGAAGTTCGTTTCGACGAACAAATTGATCCTCTCTTTTCCTCTCTCTCTCTCTCTCTCTCTCTCTCTCTCTCTCTCTCTCTCTCTCTCTTTTCTTTCCTTTCCTCTTTCTCGGTTAAACGTAAAATCATACGTGCTCGATAAATACGTGTACTAACTTGTAGTTTCTATTGTTCTGTGAAAAAAGGGTAATGTATAATATTATATATATGTGTAATTCTCTCTCTCTCTCTTTCTCTTGCTGTATATATATATATATATATATATATATATATATATATGTATATGTATGTGTGTGTGTGTGTATGTATGTATGTATGTATGTATATAATGTATATACATAAGTTGTACGCTCGTACGATTACAAACGAAGATAACGTAATTGTAGCCGCAACCGTGACATGCTACACTGCAACAATTTCCTGTGCCACGGAGTATTTACACTGGTATATAAAGGGGTTGAAAGAGAAAACAAAAGAGAAAGAAAGAGAGAGAGAGAGAGAGAGAGAGCGATTCTCTTCTACGAGAGATGTTAAAACGCGATGCAGATTTATCGGCTTAATTGACGCATAATTTTCAACGATAAGGTCGATATTTTTCGTCTATGCACAAAAAAGAAAAAAGAAAGAAAAAAAGGAAGAAGAAAGAAATAGAGGAAGAAACAAAACAGAAAAAATTGAAGGAGGAGAGGGGAAAAAAAGGAAAGGAGAAGGAAGATGGGAAACGTTATATCGGTTGAATGTCAGGCTGCCCCTTGGCGATTTTGACGTTTATAATTAATCAAAGAAGACAATTATTGCGGCATCGTTGATAATGACGATGATGTAATCCTCAACGGCTCATTCGAAATGTAAACGCCGGCCGTGAGAAGATTTCGCGCTCGAAGTGCGAAGTAACGAAACGAAAATGTAGAGAGGAAAAGAAGAAAAAAGAAAAGAAAAAGAAGAAAAATGACGACTCAAACGATTGCCTCGCATAAAATAAGTATGTGAGATTGAACGGGAGACAAAAAAAAAAGAAGAAGAAAACAAAAAGAGAAAAGATCAAAAAAAAAAAAAAAGGAAGAGAGAAGAAGAAGAAGAAGGACTAAAACGCGATAATAAAGAATCGATCGGAGTCGAGGATTCGCGAGCTGGTAAAAAGGGTGCACAAGCGGTAAACGCGTAGGAAGAGATTATATTTAAATGGGACTCTCGTACGTAGGGAAGGCTCGAGGTGGCGTCCAAGCTGGCAAAGTACCGTGCGTAAAATTGCAAAAGTTAATAATCCCGGAGGTGGTGGGTGCAACCCAGGGACGTAATAAGCCGTGACTTTAGCCCCCTGGATGCATCGGCGCAACGTGCACCACTAACCAACCCATCGAAACGATGTGTGTTGTCCACACCGTTTTCCTCGAGTTTCGTCATATTCCCTACGTGTACGTGTACGTGTATATAATATCAACGCGTACGAGTATTATACACACACACACGCGCACACACATATCTATCTGTGCGGTTAACTTCCCGTGTCGCGTTCCACGACAACATGGACACATTTCGTGTTGAAGATTCGCGCGTTGGTAGTAGACTCGATGTTTTTAATAAGCGTTGCAGACTTTTAGAGAGGACGTAGGAAAGAGAGAGAGAGAGGGAGAAAGTACGAGCCGCCCTTTTCAAAAGGGAGCTGCTAGCTTCTCTTCCCTTTTCGACGTCATCGTCGTCGTTCTTGCGCGTCTTAAGGGGGGGATTCTTAATCGTACGAGTATCTAAGAAAAGAACGATAGTGAGATAGAAATAAAGAGAGAGAGAGAGAGAGAGAGAGCGAGAGAAAGAAAGAGTGAAAGAAAGAAAGAGATAGAGAAAGAAAAAGTAGAAGAGAGAGATAGAGAGAGATAGAGAGAGAGAGAGAGAGATGGATGGAGTGGTATGAGAGGGTGTAAGTAGCGACGTGGTCTCTAATTAACTCGCACGAGTTCGAGCAGGAGGAAGGGGGAGGGTAAGGGGGTGAGGGGGGCGGTACTAGCTGTCGGTTACTCGTCGTTGAAAGAAGACGAAGAGGAAGAAGAGGATCAGGAGGAAGGTGTAACACGGAGGCAGCCATTGGCCGTTCCTTCTTGGACTTAAGACGATGCACCGGGTTGCGATGAGCTAGCTAGCTAGCTAGCTAGCTGGCTAGGTAACGTGGCCTAGCCTAGCCTAGCCTAGCCTAGCTGGGCTAGGCTATGGGGTGGCTTGTAATCCCAAGAAAATTTCATTACGTCGACGCTAATAATTCAACTCGCTCGTCTTTATAACCAACCGTGGCCTTTTTTAAAGCGTTCCTTCCTTCCTTCCTTCCTTCCTTCCTTCCTTCCTTTCTTTCTTACTTACTTACTTACTTACTTACTTACTCACTTACTCACTTACTTACTTACGTACTTACTTACTTACTCCTTTCGTTAGCTTTAGGTGTGACTACGTCCTGATATCGGACCTTAACCTCGCCATGTCACGAATTTCGTGACCAAATGCGTCTCGGTATGTGTGTGTGTGTGTGCGTGTGTGTGCGCGCGCGCGCACCAATCTATCTTCGCTGAAGCACGCTTTTGTTAATTAAAATCTACGCCATATTACTCCGCTCTCTTGATCGATCTCTTCGTATAGAACGGTCTTTTCTACGAGGGAAGTACGCGTTCAACGAAGATTATAATTATTTAAAAGCTGATTAATACAATTTTAATATACCGCGTCGATCGACGAATTCTCGCTGACGCGTTCGTGCTCCTCGAAGGTCGCCAAGAGAACTGAGCATTATTGAGTCGTACCAAAACTTATATTCTCTCGTCCACGAACGTACAAGAATATTACTAACGTTTACGTACGCGTATACTATCCTAACGTAAACATAAATAATGTTCTTCGAGTACTCTTCGACAACGAAATATATATACATATACACACACATACATATATATATATATATATGTATGTATGTATGTATGTGTATATGTATATGTATATGTATATATAACTTATTAATGAATAATCTGTAGATATTCGTTATTAATGAATGTTAATAACGAACAATTATTATTTTATCGGGACGCTAACGTTAACAATATAAAATTAATAACGAATAAATTTATGTGTGTTCGTCGAATTATTTACCGTACGACAGGGAAGATGATAAGAAAGAAGGGAATAAATAAAGATGAAAATTGAATCTCCCCTCCCCCCTCCCCTCCCGCAGCAGGTGTAATCGTGGAAAATCGTTTCTCTCATTGATATAACCGTTTAATGTTTAATGGTGTTCAAGTTGTCGAGGCAAATCCTTTGGATCGCGCTTATCCCTGAACTTTAATCATCGCGACATCATAAATCGCCTCGAGTGTCTCTCGTCCACGCATGCGTTCGTACGTCGATGAAAAATCTTTCATTGATCTTGGTTTTCATTGATTAATGATATCTCACGAGTAGAAGAAGAAAAAGAAGGAGAAAAAAGGAGTAAAAGAAGAAGAAGAAGTTTATACCTACACGCGCGTAGACAGGAAAAAGATTATAAGAGTGAGAGAGGAAGAGAGATAAATAGAAGAAGAGGTGTTCTCATGTGTGTACGGCCCTGAACTTTAGCCGCGATTAGATCGGTGTAAATTGCAATGTGGTGCACGTCGGGCATATCCATTGCCAATGGCCGGCCATTTCCATTGAATATTCTTTTCATGAATTACATACCTAAGAAACGTCCTCGCACCTCCGCAGTCGATAAATCGTGACGAGAACGCGAGATATCGAATAAACCGGCCCAGTCCTAATGTTTATAATCTAATCACGGAGCCGGGCTAACGAGCTAAACGAAATATAAATGGACCCTTTCTAAAAAAATCCTAAAACCTTCTCATTCGAGATCGAACCAATCTATTTCTCGTTCTTTCGTTCGTTTTCTTCGTTCGTATCACGTTCCACGTATTGTTCTAATTTCTCATTTCGATTTTTATAAAACGTTCGACCAGCAAAACGAACTCGAATTCGACATTTTTCGTTGATATCAACGGAGAGTGGTGGGGGTGGGGATGGGGGAAAAAAGAAAGAGAAAAAAATAATTCATACCGATCCCACGTCGAAACATAAATCAATATATATATATATATATATATATATATATATATATATATATATATAATTTATACATATTTCTTGCGCACAGTTAAATCCGTAACACGTCTTATAGATTTACACGTGTATAGATTTTATAATACGATTAATCATAGATCGAGAACAATCCCCCCCTCCCACCACCATCCACACTCCGCTCCACCTTAAATATTGCAATTTTATTTCAAAATAAACACACGAACGATAATCGTTCTTCGACTCTTTTATGTTGCATTACGTAGCGCGACATGCGAAGGAGGAACGCTCTGACGAAAAAATGAAACAAAAATAAGTGTGAGAGAGAGAGAGAGCGCGCGCGAGAGAAAGAGAGAAAGAAACGATACGGATTTTCCGATCTTGGGGTGGACGGGGGTGGGTTTGGGAAAACGTACGCATGAAAATGTTAAGCGTCTTCGAGATGATGCGAATATCGGGAGCTCGTAAAAAAGGGGGAACAATCCTTGGATCGTAGAGAAAAAGGCTCGAGAGAGAGAGAGAGAGAGAGAGAGGGGAAGAGAATGGGCTAGGAGGAGGTGGTGAAAGATAGAGAGAATGAAAAAGAGAGAAAGAGAGAGAGAGAAAGTATCGTCGTTCGATTAAGGTCGGAGCTTGGAATTTTTCCAAGGCGCGATCGCGGCTTCATCGAGCACCCTCTGCTGCATCACATTAATGATATTGATTCGGAAAAATACAATCAGCTTCCCCCTTCTCGCTGCCGCTCCCGCTCCACCCCAACCCCACTACACCCTTCGCCACCCCGTCCACCGAGCACGCCGTTGCCCGTACAAACCAGCACTGTTCTCGAGCATTGTGCTCGTTTCGCTATTCTTCCTGTTATTTCAACACATACACGGATACACAGAGAGAGATGGATAGATAGATAGATAGAGAGAGAGAGAGAGAGAGAGAAAGAGAGAGAGATGAACACATGTTCGTCAAATTGTGTATAATACCTTCGAGTTATACGTATATTTACACATATACACGGAACGCGCGCACATACGAATTCTGTTCATTCGATGAGCCTTACGTACCTTCATTAGATACCAGAAACGATTTCTTGTTAATATCGAGAGGCGGGGGAGAGGAGGGGGCGGCTTGTTTTCCTCCTTCGCCCTCTCATTTACACACTAATATCCTATCTTATTTTCTTCAGGGATATTTTTCCTTACACATACCCAACTTATACCTCGATTCGCCCACCCCCTCCCGCAAAAAGAAAAATAATAATTTTTCTTCAAGATTCTCTATATGGCATTTGATTTATATATAGATATGTGTGTGTGTATGTGTGTGTGCACGCGCGCGAGTGTGTGTGTGTGTGTGTATATATAGATATATATCTTCGTAGAAATACACTTACTTTCCTCTCGATTTCTTCTTTCTCGATCGTTCGAGATTTTATAAGTTATCGTACCGTCTCTCTCTCTCTCTCTCTCTCTCTCTCTCTCTCTCTCTCCCTCTCTCCCTCTCTCTTTCTCACTCTCATTTTAAAATTTATGGACTCCTCTAATACAAAAATGAAGAGTCGATATTATCGTTAAAATAAAATTCGAAATACAAAACAGTTCGAAGTATCTAACAGAAATATCAATCGATGAATTACAACGATAATAATAATAATAATAATAATAATAATGATAATAATAATAATAATAATAACAACGTCTACAAATGTATTAACCTATCGAAGAAATAATAATCTTGTATCACAATTCATATATGTATATACGTGTATATACATATACAGGATACATACGTACACCTAACATCCAATAAATATTATCCACGTATGCCGAACGAAATTAATGAGAATCACATAGGGCGTTAATTTATCTTTACGATGTGCCAAAGAAAAAAAAAGATGGAAAAGAAACAAACAAACGAACAAACAAATAAAAAACCAAAATAACAACAAGGAGAAGGAGAAGGAAGAAGAAGAAGAAGAAGCAGAACAAGAAGTAGAAGAAGAAAAAAATATCGAATCGGTGAAGCGCAAAGAATGAAAGAAAAAAAAAGAAAAATAAAAAGAGAAAGAGAGAGAGAGAGAGAGAGAGAGAGAGAGAGAGAGAACGAGGAACGATAATAACAGGGAGGAATGAGAAAATCATGTAGCAAATGAAGCCACCAACGCCGTTGTTCCTGAAACGAATCCTACGTGTCAGGATTGCGAGAGAGTCAAAGGCGAGCCGGCTTTAATTCTACGACAGTAAAAACTTAATCAAAAGGTACGGGCCTGAGAAGAAACGAAACTCGAAAAGGGATAGAAAGAGAGAGAAGGAAAGAAACGCACTAATAATCGACGCGTAATAACTTCCTCGAATTATCATCAGCAACTTTCTGCTCGTCCAACACGAAAGTGAGCATCAATTTGCCTTTTTCGATGTGACTCTCTCCCTCCTACCCACCCTCCCTCCCTCTCTCTCTCTCTCTCTCTCTTTCTATCTCTCTATCTCATATATTTAAGATTATACACACATATATTTTATACACACACACACACACACACACACACATATATATATATATATATGTCCTGTGTATGTGTGTGTGTGTGTATGTATATATACGTACATCGAACGCGGTGAGATCGTAGGAACCGATTTTAAATTCGAATGCTCGTTCGGGCGCGGCTCGGTCAGACTCTCTGGCAGACAATTCGCGGAACGATTAATCATATTAATTGCAGCGAGAGAGAGAGAGAGTCGAGCAACCGCGGCATGCCATTCGAGGCCCGGCTAGGTTAAGCTGCTTAATTATAAATTGTAATTAGTGCTCGCACAGCCTGACCACGATCAATTAACAGTGTTCCCCTCTTCTTTGCCGCCGCTTACTTTCTCTCTCTCTCTCTCTCTCTCTCTCTCTCTCTCTCTCTCTCTCTCTCTCTCTCTTTCTCTTGCTCACAAACTTTTTCGTTCAATCTCTTAGCTTTTATTTTCTTTCTTGCACTATGCGCGTCCTCGTCGCACGGTGGCTATTAATTATTAATTGCTGACCAGAAGAGTGCGCGCATCCGGCCGTTGCAAGGCGACACTCGACCTCACTTTGTTCCTCTTCTTTTAACGTAGTTACGTTCCTTCTTGATACTCTCTCTCTCTCTCTCTCTCTCTCTCTCTTTCTCTCTCTCTTCCTTTCTTTCTTTCTTTTTTTATTTATTTAATTTTTTTTCGACCACCTTTATATATATATATATATATATATACATATATAATTGTATGCACACACATCTCTTCTACAGTCTCTCGTTTACGTTTTGTTTCCCTCTTCCTCTTTCTTTCCCCGTCTTTCCCTTGCTTTCCTTCTTCATTCTTTTTTTTTTTTTTATTTCACGACCTTCGCATATTCTTAATTATCAGTTCCGTCGATTACGTACATACGTCGATTCAGTGTATTAAATAAATATTAAAAAAGAAAAAGAAACCAACGAAATCTTCCCTTCTATCGTGATTATCGACACCTTAATCCCATTAAACTCTCGAGAAAACGATTGGTAAGGGAATTGTTTTTTCTACTTGCTGTTTTTCTTTTTAGTAGGAACGTCAGACAAAGGAGTAGAGAACAAACGAATGAACGAACGAACGAACGAACGAACGAAAAAGGAAAGAAATGAAAATAATAAATATAAAGCTCTTACTTCGAAATAGAGCAGTTAATTATTACTGGTTCTCGCATAATTGCGACGAATTAAGGAATATAAGTAGTAACGTTTACGCGACGAAAAAAAAAAAAAAAACTAAGACACTGGGCATGATGTTAAAAGATGAAAAGGGAGACAGAGATAGAGAAGAGACACAGAAATAGAGAGAGAGAGAGAGAGAGAGAGAGAGAGAGAGAGAGAGAGAAAGGAAGTAGAGAGAAAGAGAGAGAAGGCGAGCGCGCTCATTAATTGGCCTCGCTTGATTGCCACTTGCCGTCCGCTAAGCACTAGATTGTAAACACTCGCTCGTTAATTGTACGTCGAGTGTCGCGCGACGACTCGTCCCTATGGCTCCGAGCCGATAATTAAGCCTCCCCGGATACACGACGTAACGGGTTAGAGAGAAGTCAGACCACGTTGCTTATTTATTTTCTTTTTTTTTTCTTATATATACATATATGTATATATACATACATACACACATATATATATATATATATATATATATATATATATTTCTTTCTTTTATACTTATATTATTTTCTTGAGCCATTCTTTCTCACCCCTCGCCCGCCTCCTCACCGCTCTTAATTTTTCCACGATCTTTCTTCTCCTGAACAACAATACGACGAAAATTATGCGTCGTACGATGGTTAGAAATTAATGATTTTATTTATTTTTGGCTGAATGATATCACTCTCACTCTCACTCTTTCTCTCTCTCTCTCTCTCTCTCTCTCTCTCTCTCTCTCTCTCTCTGTCTCTCTCTCGTTAAAAACGTCCATTGTGATTCATCGAACGTCGCAAGATTTTTTGTTTCCAAGTTAAACGCACACCATAACTAGATTCCACGACGAGGAACTTCGTCGATTTATAAAAGAAGAGAAAAAAGATTGCAAATGAATGTATAGATAAATAATTGATTAATTAATAGCAAACTATAGGAGAATAATTTTCCTTATTAAATTCTCCGCGCGTCTGTACATACATCGTAAAGTTTTGTCATTCGTATAAATAACGAATCTCGGAATATGAGGTCTCTGTAATGAGAAAAAGAGAAAGAAGAATAAGAAGAACAAATAAAAGAAAAAAGAACGAAAAGAGAAAATAATTCCCTCGTTATTATCCGTGAAAATTGATCTCTCGGGTTTAAATGCGATATTTTGAAGATAGGAGAAGAAGGGACGTTGACAGAAAAAAAAAAAAAAAATAGAAAGAAAAAATAATAAAACAAAGTTTGCACGGTGCGACATTAGCGAGTAATAAATTGTTTTCGCGTGCCCGTTATATACCTATGTACAACGTTCGCGTTGGAAATAGCATTAACGTGCGAAAAGACAATTAAATGAGCGAGCGAGACAGACTACGCGCGCTGAACGAAAAAAAAAATAGAGAGAGAGAGAGAGAAAGAGAGAGTGCAAAGAAGAGACAAACGGACGGACATAGAAACGCGTCCGGGACGGAGGGTGGCGGGGCTATGGGAGTTGAAGGGGGAGGATAGAGAGATAGAACATAAAACGTTCTACCCGATCGGGGTGGATAACGGGCGGAGCTTCGGTATAAAGATACCGTAGGTATTTATTTCGATTTAATCGTCGCACAGAATCGCTACCAACGGAAATGACACGCGTCTCGGTTGTGGCCGCAAACTATAATCTATTACTTTTTAATGCACCGGCGAAAAATAGATTTTTAAGGACTCCCGCGGAAAGGGGCCCACCCGATATGGTGAAGAAAAAGTGGTGGGGAAAGAGAGGCGAAGGTGGAGAGGAAGATGGAGGTGGCAAAGAAGGTGCGGGCGAAGAGAGAGGAGGGCGTAGGGACGTTTATCGGCTTGGCAAGGAAGATAGTTACTTAGAATTCATTTCGCTCGAACAGTCCGGGAAAAGAAGGGCTGAGGGTCCGAAAGCGAGCCAGTAAATTAAAGGGACCAACGATATCGCTCGTAAAAATTCTTCGAGCCACGAGTCCCTCTATACTATCCTCCTCCTGAGGACCGTAGGAGGATCGATGCTTGCCGCCTCCTCCTCCTCCTCCTCCTCCTCCTCCTTCGTTTTTTTCTTCTTCTTCTCCTTCATATTCTTCTTCTTATTCTTATTCTCATCCGCCCCCTCCCATCCGACCCCACCACCGCCACCACATACTCCTTAACCCTTTTCCCTTCTCTTGGCTCGTGTCTCTTACTTTAGAGAAGGCCGTGTTTTACGAATGTTTCGAAGATTGCAACGCGTACCGGTAACTTTACTGCCGCTATAATTACAGTTTCAGTAGTAACATCCTACGGGATATATACTTTCCTGTGAAACGAGAATGAAAGAGAGAGAGAGAGAGAGAGAGAGAGAGAAAATGTTTCTTGTCGGCTCGAAGAGCTCAAGAGTCAATGTTCTCCTTCCTTTAAGTCTCGTGAAATTACTCGAGATGAAAAAAAAAAAAAAAGGAAAAGAAAGAGAGGAAAGAAAAAAAAGAAAACAACAATGACAAAAAAAATGGAGAGGGTAACAGAAAAAAAAAATAAAAGATGAAAAAAGAAGAGAAAAGAAAGAGGTAGGAGGAGGAAAAAAAATGGAATTCGAAATAAATCGGCTAAGAGAGGAGGGAGGAGCTTATTCGTTCATTTCGACATTATGATCTCCTTCTCTAATTGATCGTTTCTAACGATTTTTTTTATGGCCTCTATATTCACCTACGATGACCGACTTTTTTTAATACATCCGTCGATTATTTTTTTCTTTTTTTTTTTTTCTTCCTTTACATATATATATATATAATTAAAAAGATTCAACGTTCATTCGCTTTTCCAGTATCAATTAACGAGAATTTAGAAAGATTCAAGAGAAGAGAATACTTGTTGACTGGCATACAAGACTCCTTCGGATCGATTCGAGAAACAGAAAGTAAGAAAGACGGACAAATAGAGAGAATGAGAGAAAGATATATATATATATATATATATATATATATATATATATATATATATATATATTTCAAAGAGAGTGAGAGTGAGAGTGAAACATATACGTGTAGCAATCTAAACGAGTTAGGAAGAGAAATAATGTGTGCCGGTGCGAATGGGTTAAAAGTGCGTGCCAGGAGACTTTAGTGCCGCGATAATTACTGCACGAAGCACCGCCACGGGTCAATTATTGTGAAAGAGAGACTGAAACACGTTCGCCGCGTTTTTATCGAGTCGTAATATCGTCGGACGTTTAATACAACAATTTTCTCGTTATTTTTCGGGCCGCGCCGCCCCCCATCCCGCCCTCCTTAACGTCCGATCGAAAATAAAATTACAACAAATTGCAAAAGTATCGTATTATACGTATACTTGAGGTAAACTTACATAAGTATTTAATAAACAAACCTGTTCCGCGCACGGGCGCGCTCGCTCGCTCGCTCGAGAGACAGAAAGAGAGAGAGAGAGAGAGAGAGAAGCGCGTCTGCGGAGACGTACGAAAAAAGGAGAAAGAAGAGAAGTGAGAGACAGAGAGAGAGAGAGAGAAAAAGAGAAAAAAAGGAATTAATTAACCGCATAAATTAACAAACGGACGTTCGGAAACATCGTCGAACCCGTGTAAATACATTAACACGTGTATCATTTTCACACGGACATTTTGAATTTTTAAGAAGAACGAAGTGTTATAGAGATATATATATTATAATATATATATATATATATATATATATATATATATATATATATATTCGAGCGGACGGATGAGTATATTTCAGGAGCGACGTTTTTCTTCTTTTTTTTTTTTTTTTGGAGCAAGGTCGAATTCATTCGTGATTTTCGTGCTCCGTGAGAACGTCTTCGAGGGATTTCAGAAAAAGAATTAGTTACGGTGTATACAGATGGCTTCGCCTTTCTATTTATCTCTATCTATCTCTCTCTGCCTCTCTGTCTCTCTCTTTCTCTCTATCTCTATCTCTATCTCTTGTTCTTTCATTATACGACCGTCTCTCTTTTCTACCGACCAGCATGGGTAATTCGAAGGTGGCGTAATGAAGCCGGCCGGTTCGGTACGGTGTTAATTGGTGAGGAGACGATTACGCCTTATTGTGAATAAGAAGATACTTCGTTAGTCATAAATTTACGTCACTGTCTGTCTCTACGTTCGAAGGACGTTCGAATCGCTGGACATCGAACGTCTTACGCGTATCGAATTCGTTTACAAAAAAAAAAAAAGAAAGAAGAAACGATTTCGAATTTTCCTTCCGAAAAAAAAAAGAGAAGAAGAGGAAGAAGAAGAAGAAGAAGAAGAAGAAGAAATAATACACATGTATCCGCACGCATCCCATCAGTCTATACGTCCATCGACGTATTATTCTAATGATTTTCAATACGTTAGACAACGTAACGTCGTTTCTCAAACACGGTCGGACCATCGAGAGAACATGGAATTGAATATACGAGTCCTGGTTTACAAGAGCTCTCTTGATTTACGCGTTTGGAACGAAAATAGTTTCGGCTTGAAGCCTCGGAGATTCTTCTATCTATCTCTCACTCTGACTCTCTCACTCTCTCTCTCTCTCTCTCTCTCTCTCTCTTTCTGTCTCTCTCTTTCTCTCACTCTCTCTTTCTGTACAAATCCCTAAATCTCCTTAAGTCCATCCAAAATTCGTCGATCCAAAGCAAAAGAAGAAATGAATAGTCATTTTTCTCTTCGTAAAAATATTATCATTGCTCATTAAAAATTCAACGAAGAGAATTTATTTATCGGATCGACACTGATGTCGTAATTTGCGTGGAAAAAGAAACGATACCGACGGGATTTATTTTCATTTTCATCGTCGCCCGCTCCCCAACCCCTTCTATCGTACCCCCCTCCCCCCTACCACCCAACACGCTCACCCGCTACGCCCCCGTCTGAGCGATCGAGCGCGATAAAGCATGCTCCGAGTTCGTCGCGTACGAAAATCGCGGACGAGGAGAGATAGAAATACGAGTAAAAGAGAGAGAGAGAGAGAGAGAGAGAGAGAGAGAGAGAGAGAGAGGATAGAGGCGCCGTAATAATATTTAAAAATAGACGTCGAGCCGAGTGGAACGATGCGAAGGAAATCATAATAATAGCAATAATATTGAACGAAATTAAGCTTCGAAGGGAGAAGCTTTAGAGACAGAGAGAGAGAGAGAGATAGAGAGAGAAAAAGAGAGAGAGAGAGAGAGAGAGAGAGAGAGAGAGCGCTCGGTTCGCTGCTGGCAAATTCGAAATGTTTCGCAACAGGTGTCGCGGAAATTCGGTATACATCCGTGGCTGAAACTTAAGCCGTGCCTGTCGTGTAACACGAAGGAACACTTGTTGCCAAACGAAAAGTTTCAAATCTCCCGCGCTTCGGAATAAGGTGGGTGGCGCGAAGGAAGGTGCAATTTTCTTTTTTCCATTTTTTCCTTCAAATCCAACAACGACAACGCAACGGCGACGACGACGACGACGACGACGATAACAGCAACGAGAAAGAAGAATACGAAGAAAAAGAAAGAAAGAGGAAGAGGAAGATAACGATTAAAGGACGTTTATAGTCACGATTATAAATCGTAAATATGTATCTACGTGTCTTTGGGTATTGATTTACGATCGATCGTAAGAAAATCGGATATATGATCGGTGATATAATCGATCGTTATTAGATTTTTTCTTAAAGATTAATTTTTATGAAACTCGATTCTTACATTATAACGGCGAGTGTTTACATTAAACCGTGTAGGATGATCGCGTGCCAGAACGATCAAACGCACACGCAATATTCTTATTTTTAACTGTAGAACCGAGCTATCCGTCACTGCGTGGTTTAATCATAGTTTATCTCTGGGATATGAACGAACGATGGCCGAACGTGATAATGACGACGTTCATCGGGCATGGATCGATCGATAGATCGACGACGACGACGACGAACGATCTTAACATACTTATCTTCTTACCTACTTTCTTACTCCTCTCTTCTATTATAATACGAAATACGAAGTATGAAATGAACGATGAACGTGAGATCGGTTAGTGAGTATTAAAATGAGAAAGGGAAAAGAATGAAGAAGAAAAAGAAGAACCACAAAAACGCGAGAGAAAAAGAGAGAGAGAGAGAGAATGTGATTAAAGATGAAGTATTTCTAATATCGATCGTAGAACTAAAATCATCGAAGGGCGGAACTTTCCCATGGGTAAAGTTAAAAATGAAAAATAAGAAGAAGAAGAAGAAGAAAGAGCTGATGAGAGAAATACAGAAGAGAGAGAGAGATAGAGAGAGAGGGAGGGAGAGAGAGAGGGAGAGAGAGAGAGAAAGCAAACGGAATAATCGCGGCTCGTTAATTCTCTCGACAAGGCTTCGGCAGTAAAATCATTTACACCGAAAGGAGCCGTGACGGCGTTCGCCTTCGCGTTATGATCCACGACTACGATCGCTTTCTCTCTCTCCCTCTCCCTCTCTCTCTCTCTCTCTCTCTCTCTCCCTCTCTCTATCTCTATCTCTATCCCTATCTCTTTCTCTCTCGCAGAAACTCGTGACTTTCGGTCTCGCGAAGAAGTCTAGCGGTCTAGAATGCTTTTTGCCATGTTGGGGATCACGTTTCGAGTAGACCGGAACTCGTGACTCTATAGAGCGGATCGTTTACTCCTTAACGCTTATATACCTTCTTCTATCTACTCCGGGACAGTCGAGTGTCTTTCCTAATAAAATAAGACTCGGAAAAACGAATCACCGTTGCTCCCTCGAGGCGACGCATCATTATGGGCGAGAGCGCATCGCATGCGGCACGAAAGCGATCCCGCGATTAACCGGCATAACGCGACGCGACGCTACGCGACGCTACGGGAGACGACGCGACGCGAGGTGAGACGAAACGAATTGTAACGCGACTACTGTCCATCGCTCTGTTAGCCTCTTAATTGCGACACGTAATCATGGTTCCCATTCGATTAGCTTTCGATCGACTTTCGGCCTTTCCAATCGATCCTAATTCATACCTCGTACGTATCGTACGACGAATTCGGAATAATTATACATCTGGATACTAACACCGTCTTACTATCGCGCCATTTTCTTCTCGTTCACGATTATTTCTTCATCTCTATACTCTCTCTCTCTCTCTCTCTCTCTCTCTCTTAAAAATTTTTTTTATTTTTTACGCAATACTAGTCAAAATATCCTCGTACACGTGTATGCGAAACATACTACGAATGACGACAGATGCTACTATTACATGGAAATACGTTATCCGTCTAATTACGAACATCGTCATACCGACAATATGCTATTTTGTTCTTTCTCCCCTCCCTCCCCCCTTATCTCTCTCTCTCTCTCTCTCTCTCTCCCTGGGGTTTTTAATCGATATAGACATTTCTCGGTAAAACCGTACTCTACTCGTAATTTATTCCTTCTTGTGTATCGTTAAAAAAGAAAAGAAAAAGAGAGAGAGAGAGAGAGAGAGAGAGAGAGAGAAATAGGGATAAAAAAAATCTGTAAAAAAATTACATAGGACATATGTTAATAGGTGTGTACACATAATATGCTAACATTTCATACATACATGCATACAGATATACATATATATCTTTCTCCCTTTTATCCCTACCCCCCTCCTCGCCCCGTAATTTATCGTTCCTTTCTTCGTGGCCAATTTGAAATTGTGCAACGTGGGCTTGACTAAATAACACGCTCTCGTGAAAACGTTTCTACCGGAAGTGCGTACTTTAATTAAACGTCGCTTCCGGCCTGTCATTAACTCGAGCGCTTACCGAGCTCGCGCGATTAGAAGCGAACGCTCAGAGACGACTCGTGACGAAAGGCGAGTAAGAACCGCTTTTACGAATTGCCAGATATCTCGAGAAGTTCGTCTTCTTCTTCTTCTTCTTCTTCTTCGTCTTCTCTTCGTGTCCGTCTCCTTTTTCATCCTCGTTTGACGAGACGTCGCTTCTGCAATACAGGAAATTCGCGCTGCTCCGTTTCTTAGGACGTTTAATGCGCCGTGAACATTTTTGGCAAGCGTTAACACGCGTCTGTCTCTTTTCTCCCTCCCTCTCCCTCCTTCCCTCCCTCTCTCTCTCTCTCTCTCTCTCTCTCTCTCTCTCTCACTCTCTCTGTATCTTTCTTTCACGTGAAACCTTGTACGTATTCGAGTGATTCAATTAGCGCAAAAATCATCACGCGTATTTCGATTTAAATACATAGATACAGTGGAGTGGATAAATGACGGAATAATAAAGTCACTTACTATTATTAGATTAACAAGTACGAAGACGAACAAAATGGAAGAGGAAGAAGAAGAAGAGGAGGAGGAAGAAAAAAAAAGAAAAGTTTTTTAAAGATTAACACGCCGATTACACGCGTCGGCCCGTGCACGTCGTTCGCTAATTAACCACTAACTCAGGTTTATTGGCACCGACAAATATTCGTCATTATGTTAAAAACATTATGTAAATCATAATTCTCCTTGACGTTCTGCCCAATTTCTAAGTTATAACTAAATTAATTCCGTTAGACAATTCATAACGAGCTACGATTGAATGTAATTGATAATTTGGGTCATTATGTTCATACTTATAATATCGTATTTTTGTTTATGTATATATGTGTGTGTGTGTATATGTATGCATACGCGTGTGTGTTTGTGTATGTATATATATAAATATACATACCCGATAAAGAAATGCGAAACGCAATCGTGAGGCGCGATCCAATTGGTCGAGAATGTCTTCTAGGTGGTAGCTTAAAGCACTGCTCCTGTTCGAGGTTAAAGACGAAAGTTCGTCTTGATTATTCTTCGAATGAAAAACACCAACGACGAAGCGACGACGTGAGAGAGAGGAGAACAAAATTTTTTCGTAAATAAAGAACAAAAAAAAAATAAAAATAAAATAAAAAGGAAATGGAAAGAGCACGTTCCCTCGCTTCCCTTTCTCCTTCTCTTTCCTTTTCTCTCTTTCGCGTTTTTATTTCTTCTTCTTCTTCTTCTTTTTCTTCTTCTTCCTCTTCTTTTTTTCTTTTTTTATTTCTTCTTCCTAATCTCCACAAGTTTTCCCTCGACGGATCACCGAGTCACCGTGTCTTTAACAATGTATCATCCTAGACTATCCCACCGATTAGCCAAGAAAACTCACGGCACTTATTTCCCCCACTCTTTTCCAATATTCCATTACTTCCGTCATATTTCCAAATACACTTTCCTTTTTCTTTCTTTCTTTCTTTTTCTTTCGTCTTCTTTCTTTTTCCTTCTTTTTTTCCTCTCTTCTCTCTTCTTCCTTTTTCTAACACACGTGCGAACGTTAAAGACGAACGTACGAGATCGAGTCAAAGTCACCAGTAAGTTCTTCTCTATTTCGAAACGAACTTCACCAAGTTTATAAAGTCTAAAGGGTGGGACGGGGTGGGGGGATGGTGAGAGAAAAAAAAAAGGTACGATCGATCAATTTCTAGATACTTTTTCGTTCGATCTTCGGTCTGCCCTTCGAGAGAATCGAAGTCGATGAATTTTATCGAATGGAATTCGATGTATGAACGAAGGAGTTCGATGTGTTAAACGTTGTCGATTGGGAGAGACAAAGAGGAACGGACGAAGGAAAATAATTGTCGAGGAAAGGATTTAAGGGGAAAACAAAAAAAGTATAAAGAGAGAAAAAAGAAAATTGGAGGTTCGAGCGGTTCGAGGTCAACCCTCGAAAAAGGAAAGAAAAAGAAAAACAACAAAAAAAGAAAAGAAAAAAGGAAGAAATTCCCCTCTTTTTTCCGCACGAACGGAAGCGCAGGCGTTGTTGTCCTAGGTCATTGACAAGAGAGACCGAACACGAGCGACCACCTCACGTGGCTACCATAAAGACGAACGAATGTCTGTTTCTACTGGCAGCCTTCGGGAACCAACCAACCAACCAACCAACCCGCCGCGCGATCACTTCGAAAGAACTCCCCGGTAAGTCCCTCGACGCCTGAGTACGTCGGCGAGTTATCGTCTCGAAACGACGAAAAACTTTTCAGACACCCTGGTAAAAGGATACGAATTAACGTAGAACCAGAGAAAGAGATAAGAGTAAGAATTTGAGATATATATATATATATATATATATATATATATATATATGTATGTATATATGTGTGCGCGCGCGCTCGTGCGCGTATATATAACACGCGTGATTCACAAGATCGAAGAAACAATGAATGGGACACTTTCTACCCTTCGATCGATGGTTATCACCTTCATCGAAAGTATTTCCCCGATCGGTTTTGACCGATCTTTCATTCGAAACGTCAGGCTCACGTGATTGTCTATACGTATCTCGAAGAATTACTTTCGGAAGATACACGACATCGATCCACCTGACAGGCCATTCGCTCGTTGATAAGATATGAAATAATCAAATAATATAATGACGGATTTTACTTGCACAGAATTTACTTTCTCTGTCTGTCTATATGTGTCTGCCTGTCTCTCTCTCTCTCTCTCTCTCTCTCTCTCTCTCTCTCTCTCTCTCTCTCTCTTTCTCTCTCTTGCTCTGTCTTGCTCTGTCTTTTTCTCTCTTTCTCTCTGCCTGTCTCTCTCTTTCTCTCTCTCTCTCTCTCTCTCTCTCTCTTTCTTTCTATCTCTTGTTTAGGATAAACCAGGTCCACTTAGAAAGTATCTCGCCTCTCTAATATCTCCCAATACACTATCTACCCACTTCATCGTTAATAATCTCCTTATTTATATACATACATATAATATGTATATACATGTATATCTATATACACACACGTATGTATATATACATATATATATATATATATTATTTTTTCGAACACAACAATCGAATAATTATGCGCTTTTCTTGTTCAAGAAAAAAAAAAATCAATAAGGGTCATCGAATAAAAGTCCCGATGCGCGATGATGTATCCTGGTTCACGGTACGACGGCCGACTCACGTGGCGACGTGGTCCGAGCTCTCATCGACGGTGACCACTTCCTCGAGCTATCGGCCAATCAGAGTTCTCAGCAGGATGGTCCTCGGCGAGTCTCGGCAATTTTCGTATATGTTCGGCTCTCGCGCTCGCCGCGTCGTCCGCCGCGCACCGTCCGTCACTACTTTTTACTTCGCTAGGAACGTGCTGCACACACGATCGCGCGGAGGTGGAGGAAGAAATGTATTCACGGAAGGAGGATGAGGATGAGGAGGAGGAGGAGGAGGAGGTTGCGGAGGTTGCGGTGGAGGAAAAAGAGGGGATGGGAAGGGGAAGTATGAAAGGGAGACGGAGGAGGGGAAGAAAGAGGTGTACAACGATAGACGACGAGTCTCGAAAGGTGCCAGCTCGCGTACTCTTCTTGAGATTTTAGAAAGAGGTAAAGAAAAGGAAAAGAAGAGAGAGAGAGAAAGATGAAGAAAAAGAAAAAGAGAAAGAGAGAGAGAGAGAGAGAGAGAGAGAGATAAATAGACGTATAGAGAGCGTCGCACGTATGATTGTATGTACGAGCGCGTGTCTGTGTATTTGTGTGTATGTATGTATTTGAGTTTATGTTGTGTACGTAAAAGAGAAAGAGTGAGAGAGAGAGGAAGGGAGAGAGAAAGAGAGAGAGAGAGAAAGAGAGAAAAGACGCGCGAGAGAGCGCGCGCGCGCGCGCTCTTCCTTCCTTCCTTCCTTCCTTCCTTCTTTCTTTCACGCGTGAAAGCACGCGCTGACTCGCGTCGAACGTGCGGCTCGTCCAGCGTCCGACACGATACTACCTCTCTCCCCTTCCTATCGTTCTTTCTCACTCTCCCTCGACGCCCCCTCCACTGGCCACCGTTCTCCTCTCTCTCTCTCTCTCTCTCTCTCTACATATCTGCCTATCTATTTCTCTCTCTCGCTCTCTTACGAAGCCAAACGATTTCTGTTTCTTCTCTCGTCATTCTTTTTCCTTTTCTTTTTTTTTTTTTCTTTTGAAAATTATGCATTTTTAAAAATGAATTCATTCCTTGCCGTTTCTTTTTTTCTCTCACTTTTTCTTCTTTGTTTATTTTCTTTCTCTTTTCTCTTTTCGTTATCGTTGACATTTTTTTTTTTTTTTTTTTATACTCGATTAATGATCGTGAAATAAAACTCGGATAATCAATCTCGTTTTCATCCTAATTTTCTCTCTTTGACTCTGTCTCTCTCTCTCTCTCTCTCTCTCTCTCTCTTACTCTTACTATATCGTATAGAACGAACGGGAGAAGAGAATCGTCCATTATCGCGTGCCTCGTCAAATAAACGATTGGGACGTTAGCGTAACGTTTGATCTCTACTTTCAAATAGACGCCTTGTTTCGCGGTTGCCATTACGAAATCCTCCTTCACTGGCGCCACCGTGGAATTTATCAATCTCTGGAGATGTCGTTGCGTGAAAAAGAAATAGATAGATAGATAGATAGATAGATAAATAGATGGATGGATGGATGGATAGTTAGGTAGATGGATAGATGGATGGATGGATGGATGGATAAATGGATGGATGGATAAATGAACGGATAGATATGTTCATTAATGTCTAATGTCACTTATTCGAATAAGAGTGTGTGTATATATATATATATATATATATATATACACACACACGCACACAAACATATACGTTTAGACAGATAAATTAGTAATAAGATGTAACGAGGGATATTATTTTGATACGAGCTAAACTAATTTCTCGAGAAATGAAATTAAAAGAGAGAGAGAGAGAGAAGGAAATGAAGGCTGTGTAAAAGCATGACAAAAAGAGGATAGTGGGGGTGGGGAGAACGTGGGTGGTCCGTCTGGAAAATCTAAAGCTACTTGGAAATGATTTTACCGCATCCTAGATGTCCACTGCTATTTAAAGATGAAGTGTATGAGGCTGTTCTCTCTCTCTCTCTCTCCCTCACACACACACACACACACTTTTTCTTTCTTTTTCTCCTCTCTCTCTCTCTCTCTTTTTTTCCCAGCTCGATCTCAACGTCCCTATTCGAAAAGTGAAAAACGCCCAGAGCGTGCGCTCGATCACCTTTCACGCGATACCATCGTAGTCGGATAATCACTCGTGTCAAAGGTCTTCACGTTCATGAGGTGGTCCTCGAAACCCGTCGAAAGAAAAAAAGAGAAAGAGAGAGAGAGAGAGAGAGAGAGAGAGAGAGAGAGAGAGAGAGAGAGAGAGAGGAACATACCTTTCATATATCTCCGTCTCTCTTTCTCTTATTCCTCTTCTCGTCGTTAATAAATGATATCTCGTATTCAAGTAAATTCCACATCGACGTGGACTCGAAACATTTATAAATACTATCTTCGTAGGTAACACATGCATACTTCGACAAAGATGCACAATATAATACGATCGTGCTTATGACGTTAGTTTTACGCTTAGCTCGCGCGCGCGCGCGCGTGTATGTGTGCATACCTGAGTGGAATTTAATTCCTAAGCGTTTATAACCGCGTTAATTATGAATGCGACCGCGCTCGCCTTGACGTCTTTCTATAAATTCAAAATAGAACTAACCAATACTAATATCGACTTATTAATAAGAATTATTAATAAACACGTATTGCCAAACTAATTTTCATGATTTTTTTTTATAACGTGACCTCGCTTCTTTCTTATTTTTTTTTTTCTTTTAATTAAGGAACACACACACACACATAAATATATATATATAATATTAATAGTACGTAAGTACGTAGTGTCCGCTTAACGATAGAATGGAAATACGACTATTACGATAGCGATCGAATAGGAAGGAAGAGTTCATTGAAGATTCGTCGGATTCTACGAAATCGGAATGAACGTGGGACTTCGTTCGCGTAAAACTTCTACGGCACGATACAGAGTCGAAACCGAAACGCAAAACATTCACGATCGAAAATAGCTTAGGCGCCCGCTTAGAACGTACTTACTTACTTACACGCCGGCGTAGACTCGACTCTCCACTTTCCATTGTTTTTCTTAGATCTCAAGGTCGTACGGCGTAAACCACCGTATGCCAAAGATATATACATATATAATACATATATGCAAACTCCTGAGAGTTAACAATCTCTTTGGATCGTTTAGTTGCGTTTGTCTTGCAACAAACTTTAACGAATCAAAATAACTATGATATGGAACAACGTGTATTCGTGTTTATGAGTTAGTATGATCCTTTAAAGGATTATAGCGTGCATTTTTGTGTCTATGCGTTTACACGTGTATGTGCGTGCATCTGTGCGTGTGCATCTGTGCGTGTGTGCGCGCGTGTGTATAACAATTAAAAAAAAAATCGATCGGAAAACAAGAGAAAGATGAAAGGAACGATATAGAAAGTGAGAGATAGAGAGAGAGAGAGAGAGAGAGAGAGAGAGACAGGAAGAGAGGAAGAGAAAAGTAGTGGAGGTAAACTAAGGAGAGAGAGAGAGAGAGAGAGAGAGAGAGAGAGAGAGAGAACATGTAGGAGGAGGCAACCCCATGCTATAAACGTTGAGTTCAGAATTAGCGTGGCCGGCACATGCTAAACATTCAATAAAGCGCTCGAAAGCCGTCCGGGATAATCGTAATCATAAATAATCGGACCTAAATATACGTCGGGCCACCGTAATGCCCGACGAGCTGCTCTCTCTCTCTCTCTCGCTCTCTCTCTCTCTCTCTCTCTCTCTCTCTCTCTCTCTTTCTCTCGCGTACCAACTGCCGTTCCTGTGCCGTTAACGTTAGCGTATCGCCGTATGGAAATCGGTGGTTCTCGGAGGTCGTACGATAGATCGAATTCCCTGGATTTCCATTTCCTCGAGTTTCTCGTTCGTTAATTTAATCGATATATATATGTGTGTTTGTGTGTATGTGTGTGTGTATTATATATAGGCTATCGAATAGCTATCCTGTGCAACTAACGTTACCGTTCTCTTTGTTCGTATTTGAACAATGTTCGACGATAATAAATAGGTATAAGAGCGATGTGAAAGAACACGAATTGAATATTAAGTACCTAATCGATATCGTGATATCGTCGTCTTTTTCGTCGCGTGCTGAAACGTTAATGAAGAAGAAGAAGGAGAGGGAGACAGAAAAATAAAAACAAAAATAAAGAATGAAGAAAAAGAACGTAGCAAACTTTGCGATATGGAAAAATCTTGGACCGATCCTAAGTGAGAACGAGAGACGATTACGACAGAGACAATGACGACAGACGACGATGACTACGACGACAACTGACAACGACAGCTGACGACGACACTCGCGAGAACTTTTAAGAAACGTTTATGGAAAATTTCGAGCTAACGTCATCGTACGGCTGGCTCCTCCGAGATAATCGTATTGGGTTAACTAAGCATACAGCCGCGATCGTCATTAGTAACGTTAATAATGTTTAATGGTCGGGTTTAACGTATTCTCTTAGTCTATCTCGGTCTCCCTTTAGTCTTTATCGATGCAACCGTGCCGAGGTTCGCGCTCGTCGCGCACAAACGGACATATGGTCGGCCGGTTCGGCCGATTAGACACATTTGCATGACAATGCCGAAGTCTGCCCACCGCAGGCCGCGACTCTCTCTCTCTCTCTCTCTCTCTCTCTCTTTCTCTATCTTTCTCTTTCTCTTTCTCTCTGTCTCTCTCGCTCTTTTTGCTTTATTACGCGCACGGGGTGCAGTCTATGCCCGCATAATGGCACTTACATCGAAGAAGAGAGAACAAGAGAGAAAGAGAAAGATAGAGAGAGAGAGAGAGAGAGAGAGAGAGAGAGAGAGAAAAGTGTTACAGCTTTCGCCAACGTACAAGAGAGCCCTTTTGTTTACATGAGCCCTTTTAAAACGGGCCATCCTCTTCGATGATTCGTGATTTGATGAGAGAGAGAGAGAGAGAGAGAGAGAGAGAGAGAGAGAGAGAGAGAGAGAGAGAGAGAGAGGGAAAGAGAGGGAGGAGAGACCTATATTACGATGTTACTATGTCTCTACGGGGTGGAGTACTACTTCTAAATAGAAGTCAATGCTCCATGCGAACGACGAACTTTTATGAATCACAACTAAGCGACACTTGAAACGCTTACGTACATATGTCTCGGGGATTGGTTTTATCAATGTCCAATCGTTCGAAAAAACAATATATAATGGGAAGAAAATATTTAAAAATAATTGACGAAAGTTTTGATGTCGTGAAAAAATTGTTATTCCCGAACGTTTGACGATGTTTACTCTGGTCGTAGCGACTATGGTTGTTTATACATATATATATATAGAATGAAAAATAAATTCATCGTAAAGTCAAATTAGTTGGAAAATTAGTATCTTTGCCGATTGAACCGAAGGGAGACAGATTGAATAATCACGAAACGTAATATCAAACGATTTATAAATAGAAAAAAAAAAAATCGTTTTGTAAAGTGAACGTAATATTTTATTTTAACTTATTATAAGCCTTCAACGTAATCTATTGATAAAATATTTTCATAAGGATTTCTTCTCTATCGAAAAGAAGAAGAAGAAGAAGATAAAATATATATATATATACACATATAAGCATACACACACAAACACATGTACCGTTCATTCGAAGAACCAACCGGTTGAACACGAGTTTTTTCCAACAATGCAAGAGCAATTATCGTCTTTCGAGAAAGAGCGATATAATGCATACTGAAAAGTTATTAATTACCGAGTGTTATAGCCAGCGTCCATCGAGGTTACATAAAGCTTACGCGACGACTTCACTATTTCCGCGTAACGCGCCTGTATTTTCCAACGACACTTTCCTACGTATTTCTAATACCTAGACGACGCATACACACCTACATACATATACATACTATTAGAACGTTGTAGAACTGCAACACTCGACTCGAGCTTATACCTTAATCACACGTTCCATTACGATTGCGAAACACTCTGTGCTTTCTCTAATCATCCATTACCAACGAAATTGCTACACTGTAGGTTGGCGCTCACGGCCTACGGTTTTTCGAAATTACACGTCCGGTCACGCCATAGAGCGAGGAGCTTATCGCAACCCTCGCGAACGTTATCCGCGCGACTCCACGAGACGATTTTCTACGCTTTGACGTAAACTCCTCACGTGTTCTTAATTATATCGTTTCTACGTACATACATACATACATACATACGTTACGTACATACGTATGCATACGTACGTACCGCATGCATACGTACTTTATGTACGTACTTACATACACTACTAATTTCGTTCTTCCTTCATTTTATCCTTTCTCATCGCCCTTCTTACTTTCTACGCTTCGAGAGAATCGATATTTCGAGATTAATCGGAAACTTCGAGACGGCCGAGAACGAACGTCAGAACTGAAAGACTATTTTCTTCGTTTGGCATCGATCACGCCAGCCTATAAAAGTGACGACTAACGTTTCCTTCCACTCTTCTCTTACTCATATTCGTTCCTTCATTCGTTCGTTCGTTCGTTCGTTCGTTAGAGAGAGAGAGAGAGAGAGAGAGAGAGAAAGCTATGGGGAGAAGAGAGTCATGGAGGACTTCTAGAAGGGCGATAGGACTGCGGGCTAACCTCGAGTTAGAAATTAATTAGAAAAGTGCGGAGAGACGGCTCGTTGCGGTAGAGGAGGAGACGTGAAGGGGGGAGAAGAGGGGATAGGCAATCAACGAGCAGATGAATTAATGGCCACGCCAAACTACCCCTCGCAGATGCCCGTCGTAAGAGGAAGAAGAAGAAGAAGAAGAAGAAGAAGAAGTAAACGAAGAAGCAGAAGAAGGAAGAAGAAGGAAGAAGAAAGAAAGAAGAGGACGACGTGAACGAGGAAGATACGCTTCTGGGCCTTCGCTACGCCAAGTAGATTCTTATAACCACCATCACCAATACCACGCAACGTCCCTTCGATAGCCGACTCGCACGGGATTCCCAACGTTATCGACGCTTTCAACCACCACCACCATCACCATCACCCCCTCTCACTCTGTCTTTCTGTTACCCTAACCCTCCCTACCACCCCGTCACCCCAACCCCCCCTTTTAACCTCACTTTCTCTATTTTCTCTGCTTCAAAGTAGAGAGTCCACGAGTTCGATTTTCCACTTTGGAACTTTCCCTTAAAAACAATGAACGTACTTCGGGAGTGACTCCGATTAATGTTTCAACTTTTCAATTTGACTTTTTCTACGAATCTATTTCTCCCTCTCTCTCTCTCTCTCTCTCTCTCTCTCTCTTTCTTCTTCTTCTTCATTTTATTGTAATTTTTTTTTTTTTTTTACAAGAGAAACAACGTTCGCAGAGACAGACACAAAGGGACGTATCACTTATGCTAGAATAGAGAGAAGAAAAATCGGGATGTGTAAAGGTTGGCACACCTGTCGGATAACGTGAACGTCATAAGTGTTGGTTACGTGACATACGTGGTGCAATTGGAACGAGGGTTAATGCTCGCAGGGTCCTTCAATATTTCATGGATAATTTCTCCCCTCGGGAGGCAATGCCACGCAGTCCGGAAGCCATTGTAGGATAGAAAAGAACGGCAAAATCCTCGCATGTTCCGTCCATCGACTAGCCATACTTTCTCTCTCTCTCTCTCTATCTCTCTCTCTCTCTATCTCTCCTTCTCTCTATCTTTATCTCTCTCTCCCTCTCTTGTCCCTGAACCCCTAAACCTAAACTACGAGGATCTAGCAAGCTGCTAAATTCATTACCATATAACCTATGGACTCGTTTATTTTGACATCATAGATATCTTCGCAAATGACTTTTGCGCATTAAACTTTCTAATAACGTTTTGTTAAAATTGTTTCTTTTTCTTATTACACACAGACACACACACACACACATATATATATACTATACATATACACATAATTTATTTAATAGTGAAATATTAATGTTATCGCAATTATCCATATCATCTCGTGCGTGTACGAATAAGAGAAGAAAAATAAAGAGAAATAAAAAAAATAACAAAATAATAAAAATCCGAACAAAAAGGTAAGCGAAAAAGGGGAGAAAAGAGAAACAGAAAAAAAAAAATTAAAAAAAACGCAAATACAAAAAGACCGAACAAGATCGTCCGATCGATCGGTCACGATCTCGTTCGATCGAGAGCCTGAACCTAACGATTATCAACAACGTATCGCGGGATACACACACATGATCGCCCGGAGGTAGAGATGGCTCTAAGAGTACTTTGTAAAAGAAAATGTTACACTTTTAATTATTCGCGTCAGGATGAAGTACGATCCACGTCGCGTCGCCGTGTAGGGGCCATCTTTTATGCATGGCCGAGGTCCTCGTCGCGACGAAATTAATTACAGGGACGCGATCAAGAGCTCCTCGTGCATTTCCATAATCGCAGGTAGATGTTATACCTCACTATACGTAGCGGAGTTTCTCGAGCCGGTAAGAATGCGACACACCGCTACGTACGACGTTACTACGTCATTGATTAAACCTTTCTTCGTAATAAAAAAAAAAAAAAAAAAAAGAAATTATCTACCCCGATCTGTCCACCATCGACGCAAGAGATAAACATTAGACGCATACACGCTACACGAAATAATTTTATTCTTATCTCGATCTGCTTGTCTTTTCTTTTCTCTTTATCTCCATCTTTCTTTATTTATTTCTTTCTTTCTCCTTGAGAAAGAGTAACAACGAGAGAAGAGAACGAAAAGAAATTGAAAATAAAGAACGATTGGTTTTTCCATAAGTTCTTATCTCCATTAAGTTTGTTTCTTATATTCTCTGTTAAAAGTCTCGACCGATCGAGGAGCATCATCCATCCGAGCTCTCTCATATCCTCTCTCTCTCTCTCTCTCTCTCTCTTTCTTTCTCCTCGAATTAATCGATTACAGTCACGAGCATGTACGAGACGACCGTGTACAGTAAGAGAGATAGACAGAATGTATTCGTGTAAGAAAGAAAGAGAGAGAGAGAGAGATAGAGAGAGAGAGTCTCTGTGAGAGGGAAAGAGGGGGGAAATACCAGCTGCCCTTTGAAACGGTCGGCACGTACGAGCGAACGAAACCGAGATTATAAAGCGTTTATAGCGCAGCTTCTCTCCTCGGGGCTCCTCGCTTCTGATCTGCATAAAAATAGGGGAGCTCGAACGGGAGATGCCTGAGAGGAGGGGGGAGAGAGATTGGCGGGGGAGGTAGAGGAGAGGGATGGGAAGGGGAGGGGAGGGGAGGGGAGAATGGGTGCCACGGACGAGGATCCTTAATACGAGATCAGATTATGATTTTGCGGGAGGAGACAGAGAGAAAGAGAAAGAGAAAGAGAAAGAGAGAGAGAGAGAGAGAGAAGGTTTGTGGCCAAGAGCGCAGAGTGTGGAGGTGGATCCTTACTGTGTGCTGGAGGTCTCTTTAAGAGAGTTTTGCTTCGTGAATCCGGATCCCCTTTTCTGTTTCTTCGTCATTAAGATGCCACGGTTACTTGGCAATTTCGTTGGGATAAGGAGGGTCAAGGATCGTGAAATGTATATATGCCGAGAAATACGGGAAGGTACGCGCAGAAATGATATTGCAAGTACTCGCTCATTTACTTTGATCTATTTTTTTTTCTCCCGGAAAAATTTCCAAATCTTTCCTTTTCTGTTTTCTTTTTTCTTTTTTTCTTTAATTTTCTTTCCTCTTTTTTTTTTGTCCACGACTACTTCGAAGTCGTTTCTTTCTTTCTTTTTTCCAAATATTTTCTTTTTTTTTTTTTTTAAATTAATTCCCATATCAATCATATCCGAGGAAAAAAGACGAGAAAAAAGATGATATTGAATGATCATGCGTAAGCTGTACGCGTACTCATAAGTTACGACAAATAATTTTTCACATTGCATCGTATCGGCGGTTTTAAATTAAGAGAAGAGCAAAGAGATAGAAGGAAGGAATAAAAAGGAAAAAAAAAAAAGAAGTGGGAAAGAGAAAATAAGAAAAATATAAATGTTAACCCAAATGAAAAATTATACGAAGACGTCGCATAGGATATTAAATCGAGGCGAATTTCGAATCGATAAAGAGCGTGATCCTCTCTTTGGGCAGAGAGATCGAAACTCGTATCGCGAACATAAAAGTCTCGTTCCCGAGTCGTAGATCGTTCTCTCTCGTATATATATATACACATACATACATACATACATATATACATATACATATATATATACACATAGGTATGTATATATAAATATATATATATATATATATATATATATATATATATATATATATATATATATAAGCGGAGCATAGTGACGTACGCGTATCGACCGAGAGCGAGTCGTATTATCGGTACGCCGAAACTCGGTTTGCATCGTAACACCCCGTGAAGCCGAAGCTACAGCATTGGACGAACGACAACGAACGACTAAGAAGAATAAGAATAAAACTAAGAATAAGAATAAGAAATAAGAAATAAGAAATAAGAAGGAGAAGGAACGCTGAAGAAAGAAAGAAAGAAAGAAAGAAAGAAAGAAAGAAAGAAAGAAAGAAAGAAGGAAGGAAGGAAGAAACGATGGAGAAGAGGAGAAGAAGAGGAAGGCGAGAAAGAAGAAGAATAAGAGAAGGCGAAGCGAACGTGCCGGTATAATGGCGCCGAGACGCGAAAGGGCGAAGCTAACGATATATCTTGGACTATTGTCTTGTGGGCCGCGACAGTCGCGGCCATTATATCAAGATTAACTCTCTTATTCCCTTGGCGAAGGTATAGAAGGGCATATAGCAGTACACAGGCTCCCGAGGGAGGCCGTGGGGAGTGCTGAAGGACTGAAGGAGGACGCGAGAGATAGAGAGAGAGAGAAAGAGAGAGAGAGAGAGAGTAAGTCTTATGGCGCGTACACACAAACCACCCACACTCGTAACGAAGAATACGAGGATGAAGTGGAGGAAGAAGAAGAGGAAGAAGAAGAAGAAGAAGGAGGAGGAGGAGGATAAGGAGGTGGGGAAGGAGTAGAAGGAAGGCCAACGGTGTTCACGGTGTATTCGGTGCCGAGACGGCACAAGAGTAACGGGGGTGTATGCTAGGCATCCGCAGAAGAGGACATTATAAGGAGTTATGAGGTCCTGCCTCATACGTGAGCATCCTTGCCTCCGTCTCTCTTACCATCCCCCCTTCCTCCATTATGCCTCCTCCCTCTTTCCCTTTCTCTCTCTCTCTCTCTCTCTCTCTCTCTCTCTCTCTCTCTCTTTCTCAAGTTCGAGTCCTTTTCCTCTCTGTAAGGATCCGCGGCGGTTCTTAATGTCCTCTTCCTTTTAATGCCTGGCATCGGGCTGCCCTCGAGGTCGATCCACGTACATTTTTGCGGCACTGCCTTCTTTTTCGTAGCCCGATATTGAGTTATACTCTGCATGTATTTATCGTTCAAAATCCTCCTGCTAAAGGCGAACGCGAGGAGGAAGAAGAGAAGGAAGAAGAGGAAGAAGAAGAAGAAGGAGAAGGAGAGAAGGTGGAGGAGGAAGAGGAGAAAGGGGAGTTGGCAAGAGGGGGAAGTATGGGGCCCGGAGGATTCTGGACGTGCGGAGGCAGAAAAAGAAAGAAGGAAAAAGAATAATCGGCTCGACCTGCCGTATTCTCTCTCTCTCTCTCTCTCTCTCTCTCTCCTTCTTTCTCTCTTTCTCTTTCTTGGTCTCTTTCTGTTCTGTTCAGGTTCTTCTCATCGAAGGTGGTAGAGGAAGAGAGAGAGAGAGAGAGAGGGCTATAAGAAGCCCGCATTCTTTCCTTTTTACACGGACGCTCCTGGTGTCGCTAGACATTAGTAATCCCATCGTCGAGTCCTTTCTAATTAGTCAGGCACCGTAGGTAGGCCGATAGGGTTATCCATCTTCCGAGGATAACGAATCGATCGTTGTATTCAAAGGGGGAAAAAAAAAAAAAAGAAATATCTATACCGGCATTATTAATTCATTCGCACGAAATTCTATTCTATAAGAACGCACATATAGCGTATACGCGGAGATGGGATTAGACTGACTCGGTTCGAAGGTCGAATGCCGAAGAATGCGTGCTCTTGACCTAGTAAAGCCGACCTAGCAAAGTGAAGCCGATGGTAGTGGAGGTGTAGTAGTAGTAGTAGTAGTAGTAGTAGTAGTAGTAGTAGTATTGGTGGTGGTGGTGGCAACGGTGAAAGTAGAGGTGGAAGAGAGGGTGGTTTAGATCGACCGAACTGCATCCTGGTAAGTTTTACAGCCCAGGGTTATAGCCCTCCACGTGCAGTGCGACGCGTGCACCGAGCGAGCCTTTAGATCGCCACCCACCCCTCGATTCGAGGGGTGCTTCTGTCGTCGTGTTCGACTATATACTCCAACCACCACCACCACCCACCCCTTTTCTAACTCTCTCTCTCTCTCTCTCTCTCTCTCTCTCTCTCTTTCCTTCCTACTCATTTCTCTTTCGCTTTTACCTCTCTCTCTCTCTCTCTCTCTCTCTCTCTCTCTCTCTCTCTCGATGCTGTCGATGTTACACTCCACCTTCCTCAGTCCTCTTCCCCTTTCGTTCCATTCTTCCACCAGCTTCCTCTTCCCTACTACTTGACTTCCAGTCGTATGCTCCTCTCGCTTTGGTATAACCACAGGAAAACCATGAATGGAGACCACGTGTCTCTCTCTCTCTCTCTCTCTCTTTCTATCTATCTCCCACTATTTTTACTCCTATTTTTATTCTTGCTCGTCTTCCTGTCCTTGTTCTTTCCTTGATGGATTCTCCGAAGTACACCTATCAACGTTCGAAAATCCGTAAGAAAAATGTAACAATTTTCAAGTCACGTCCTCTTCGACGTTCAGAAAATCTCGGACGATTTTCTTCCCCAAAACAGCCAATCGGTATCGATCGATTTGTCGAGAACGGTTAAGTTTTTAAAGTCGTAGAATACGAGTGAAAGTGGTGCCCATCACGAAACGAGTTTGAGCTCTCCATTGCCATTAAAAGCCGACGATGCGCTCTGCTGGTACGTAGCTGCCCACACGAAAGCTCGAGAAATCTGGGCCAGGAAGGGGGGCTAAACAAAAGGCCATTGTGGTGGATCTTTTTTTCCCTTTTTTTCTTTCTTTCTTTTTTTTTTTCTTTTTTCTTCTTCCTCGTGAACGGAAACCACCGCGGCACCCTAAACAACGGATTCGAAGGCGAAGGAAAAGAGATTAACGAATTCGGGGGCACCCCACTATTTTTACGCTCGATTACGATGCTACGCTTTGTCCCATAGCCTACCGCCATAATGTAGAAAAGAGAGAGAGAGAGAGAGAGAGAGAGAGAGAGAGAGAGAGTAATTCTTATAGACTATAGAGATTCGTTGATGGAATATTTACGAGATAGAAAACATTTTTGTTGTGTCATTAAAAATGAAAATACATGATATATACCTACCAACGTGTGAACTGTTATACACGATCGGTAGATCGGGCAGGTATACGGGTATACATAGGTTTACACGATGTGATACGTTAATTTAAACTGGTAAATTCGGTTCGTACGAACGACAATGCACCAGTGCAACCAAGAGACACGTGCAATCGGAGAACACGTTCGTACAATTAAAAAGTATACCACGACGCAATTGTTATTCCGAGGAAGATCCGGTTTTGTTGATGCTGTCACTGGGGTTAGGAGAGCTCGGTCCATAACACGGACAATGGCTCCCCGATGTTGATGAAATAACAATAACAAAGACGAATATATGTATATATACCTGCTGTCCGGCTACGCGGAGACCTACCTGTTTGCTCCTTTTTCTCTATCCATCTCGCTCTCTACGCTTAAGGAGAGAGCCTTTTACCTATCCCTTCGTAGTCTCTTCTTCTTATTATTCTTATTCCCTTTTTTTTCTTTCTTGTTTTTCTTTTTTTTTTTTTTTTCATTCGTCGTACGCGCAAAGATATTCGAGAAAAGCAACGGTCAAGCGCGCGCGCACACGGACACACACGGACACAGGTAAAACTGGCTCAGGGCCGTACGGTGGAATATCGCGGAATAAAACACGTGGCGCTGCGAGAGAAAAGGAGAATGAAAGAGAGAGAGAGAGAGAGAGAGAGAGAGAGAGGGAGAGAGGGAAAGAGAGAAATATAGGCAAAAGGTGTACGTAAATTTTCACACGGACCGAAAGGACTCTCGAGTCCGAAGAGGGAGAAAAGAAGGACGAACGACGATGCGTTACCAAGAAGGGTGGTCACCCTTCTTCGGGAACTACGAAGGACGGTCATCACCTGGACGTAGAGAACGAGTCACGCTGACGAATAAATTAATAAAATAACGACCTCCCCCTCCAATGGATCCCCTTCCTCAAGATCCCCTCCTTCTCGAGATCTCCTCCTCCTCCTCCTCCTCCTCCTCATCCTTCTGGTCTCCCCCTCCACCTCTTGATCCTTTTATTCTTGGTACTTAACAGTCTCAGAATTTCCGGAGAAAGCCGTATGTCCGACGCTCATGAGAACTCTTCAATCTTTCCACGACAATAACGTGGAATGAATGAATAAGCGCGCTCCGAGAATAAGGATGCCATTAGAAAGTGTTATCGTTGCTTATAGGAGCGGTAGACGGAGGCGCAAAGAGGGACAAAGACGGGGTTGGTGGGGAGGGGGACATTCTCCGCGGTAAGTACATGCAAATGAACGAGAATAAAGACGGATATCTTAACGAGTGATGTTTTAACGACTCTCATCTCGTCCCGATGGAATTACGATTGCATAAATCTATGTCGACGTGGTGCATATAAATAGATAGAGAAGAGAAAAAAGAAGAAGAGAAAGAAGAAGAAGAAGTAGAAGAAGAAGAATGAAACGCAGCATCTTCCGAATTGTGTCATTGTCCTTCGAATCATCTCTCTCTATCTCTATCTCTATCTCTCTATCTCTCTCTCTCTTTTTGTCATGGCTAATTCCCCCGAGGAGGAGGAGGAGGAGGAGAGGAGGAGGAACGAGGAAAAAAAAAATAAGGAAAAGGTAAGAAAAAGAAAAGTAGGAGAAGAGAAAATAGCCTTCTATATTTTTTTCTTTTTTTTCCTTTCCTTCTCTTTCTTTTTTTTTCTTCTTCACGAAAGCTTTGCGCTCGGAGGATACTACCAATACTGTTTCTCACGGTGTCCAAAAAAGGACCCGTCCATCAGGTAAGACCGATTGTGCCGAGAGAACGACGATTAGCTCGGGACTTTTCTGAAAATTCGGGATCGGCATTATGCCGCTTTTCGTCTCGTAAATATCGAGAACTATTTTTCTAACTTCCCAATAGTCTCTCTCTCTCTCTCTCTCTCTCTCTCTCTCTCTCTCTCTCTCTGTATCTCATTCTTTCTTTCATTCTTTCTTTCTTTCTTCATTCCTTTCTTTCTTTCTCCCTTTTTGCAGATCTTTGCAGCTGCGGATGCTTTCACATCTCACATCTCACATCTCACATCTCACATCTCTCTCTCTCTCTCTGCTCAATGAAACAAACGGAAATGTTTCTTTTATTGAAATTCAAAGATCCCGAGAGAGCATCGAGCGTAACACAATGGAACGGTACGGAACGTCGGAATTGGGATAATCACGATTCCTAGGCATGGCCAATCATTCGGAAACTCGAGGAAATTATAAAATCTAATCGTCCGTACTGCGGACTATCTTTTTGGTAAATAATACGTCGTGAGCTTACGCGAGAGAGAAACGGTGAAAGGAAAAAAAAAGAAAAAACGAAACAAAAAAGAAATCGTCCTATCTCCCGACGATATCTTCGACCCCGAAGAAGAAGAACAAAAAAAAAAGAAAAGAAAAGAAAAGAAAAAAGTAAAAACGAAAAACAAAAATCAACGTCCGTCAAGGGGTTAATCAATAATTTATTCAACGCGTTTCCACGATTGACCTTGTTCGATCGTTCGTTCGAAACGACGTAGAAACGCGATAACGATCGAATCCATGGTTCGAGATTTGCGCATCGTGGTAGAAATAAATAAATAAAAGGAAGAGATGAAGAAAGAAAGAAAAAAATTAAAGGGGGTAGAGAGAAGGGAAGAGGGAGAAGATAGGCGGAGAACGTTGTCGTTGGTTGGATCGGAGAATAACGTTCTCCACAACACCGTGGTCCACGGTCTTTTTATTGTCCCCTGCTCGTGTATCGAAAGAAAAAGATCCGTCCGTGGGTCCGTCCGTCCATTCGTCCGTCCATTCGTCCGTCCATTCGTCCGTCCTTACGACGTTCGTTGGTTTCTTACTCGTAAAACTCCTGGATTCGTCGAAAATCGTACGACTCTTCTGGAGACAACAAAAGGCCCGAGAACGTAGCTCTGTGTAAAGAGGGAAGCGATCCATCTTTGGCATTCATTCGGCAAAAGAATGAGCCGTGGGAGAGATTAAACTGTCCTAGAGATGAGGAGGAGGAGGAGGAGGAGAAGGAGGAGGAGGAAGAGGAGGAAGATGACGGGGAGAGCGGGGGAGGGGCTCCGGTCGTAATAGAAGAAACGAACGAATGAACGAACGAACGACGACGACGACGACGACGATGAAGAAAAAAAGAAAGAGATAGATATAGTATGAGAAACGGAAAGAATAAAAAACGTCACCAAAGAGAGAGAGAGAGAGAGAGAGGGAAAATAGGAAAGAGAAAAGAAAGAAAGAAAGAAAGAAAGAGAAAAAAAAAGAGATAAGGAGACCGGCAGACAGCCGGTTGAATCGAATGAGGTGTCAACCGGCATTGTCCTCGAGCTCGTAAAGATTTTCGTAGGTCGGAATTTTGTTTTAACGTTGTGGGGCACGGCCGCCTCCAGGGTACAGGACGCTACGCCACGGTGCATCACCGCCGGCCATAATGAGTGGCCAGTGAGCACATTGTCATGCTAATATCGCACAACGGCCTTCTTCTTTCGTCTTCTTCTCCTTCTTCATCCTCTTCTTCTTCTTCTTCCTCCTCTTCTTCTTCTTCTTCCTCCTCTTCTTCTTCTTCTTCTTCTTCTCCTTCTTCTCCTCCTCCTCTTCCTCCACCTCCTAGGAGGAGCGCTGCGTTGCTTTGCGTTGCTTCTCCCTAAAGTTTAGGGAGGATCGAGCACCACCACCAAGGACCCTAAGGACAAAGGACGACCGGTCTTCCTTGAAGAGATGTCTGGACATGGGCTTGCTTGCCCACGGCAAGATACTTATTCTTCGCCGTTATGCCGGACGTAGAAAACGATCTCTTTTTTTTTGTCCTTGCGTGCGTGTGTGTTTTCTTTCTTTCGTTCTTTCTTTTTCATTTTTTTTTTTTCTCTTTTAATTCTTCTTCCCCTCAAGTAAACTACGTCTTTGGTCATCGCGTTACGTTACGTTACGTTACGTTGCTACGCGTCAACTTTACGCGTTAATACGATCGTAAAAACGTTGGATTTTGTTTTTCTTCCGATAATATACAAGGTGTTAGGTAAAGTATTTCGAACGGCGATCGATGTCATAAATCGCGTGGATCCTTTATTTTCTTAGTCGTATACCTCCTTTTTTTTTGTCCTTATGTGTTGCACGGACAATTGTCCGAGTTTAGATTTACAGGTACGATCGTAGCGTTCGAAATATATCGTGTTTAATTTATACAAGTTACAATCGTAAACCATTGGATCGTGTTTTCTACGATAATACACAGGGATGTTTTGGTAAAGTATTTCGAACGACGGCCAAAGTCATAAAACTTGGATCCTTTATTTAGTTATATCAACTCTTTTCTTTGTAGACGTTATAACGATAATTGTGCGAGTTTAGATTTACAGATACCATTGTCATTTCTAAATATACCGGGTGTAACGTGCAAGTATCGTTGTGATATTTACAACCGTATAGACGTTGCTCTGTCATTGATATTATGGTACGAGGTTATTAATAATCGGATTTGATTTTTAAAATAAATAATTGTCGTATAATACGTATTTGTCTTAAAAGAAAAAAAATTTATATTCGTGAATAGAGAACGATTTTTCCTATGGTATTTCTCTCTTTTTTTTACTTATTTCACATTTAGAAATAGATTACGTTGATCTGAGACAGAGAGAGAGAGAGAGAGAGAAACACCATTCAGGATGTTTGCGTGTTAAGAGGACGAAACGTACGTACGTGGATGAAAGATAAGTCGTTAATAAATATTTTTTTTGATACCTTCGTAAATCGTAGATTTTCGAAAAATTTTTCGAAACTCTTCGTCGCGAACGTGTTTTCTCGTAATCGTCGTTTGAAATTCCCAAAGTTCTCTCCTTCCCTCCTTCCAAGAACGATTTTATTATAACGTTAAAAAAAAAAAAAAAAAAGAGAAAAGATAAATCCCAAGATCGGGAGGGAAAGATCCAAGGCGTAAAAAGTTCTAAAGGAGAGAAAACGAAAAGAACGTAATTACGAAAGATCGATGGTAATTCTCGAATGGAAGGGCTTCCGGTCGTTCGGTCTAACTTAGAAGAGAGCTTAAAATCTTAACAATGCGTTTCGAAGACGAAATGTCTCTCTGTGAAGAATTAGGCACAATCGAGAGAGGGAGAGAGATAGATAGAGAGAAAGAGAGAGAGAGAGAGAGAGAGAGAGAGAGAGAGAGAGAAAAGAAAAAAAAGAAAAAGAAACGAGGAGCATCGTCCATTATTAGAAAAGAGAACTAGAAAAGGAGTTAGAGCAAGGATACGCCCATTCTTTTTTTCTTTTTCCTTCTTTTTTTTTTCCTTCATCTCCTTCTTTTTCTTCTTCTTCCTCATCCTCCTCCTCCTCCTCTTCTTCTTCGTCTTCCTTTCCATCTTCTTCTTCATCCTCTTCCTTTTTATTATTCTTATTCTTATTATACCAAAACGAAAAACTCACGTGGATGTCGTCTCCTAAATGGGTAGCACAGGCCGCACTGAACGGACGAAATTCGAGGTGACGAATGAATCCAAGAAATTCCTTTTAACGCCAATCGGTCTCGGTCAGGTGGAGAAGATCATCTATCGAGTTGGAACCTGGCTTTCGAATGGTACATAGGCACGATCGGGATTCGAATGACAAGGATATTTCTATACTTCGAAGAAACGTGACTCTCTCTTCTTTTCTCTCTTTCTCTCTCTCTCTTTCTCTCTATCTCTATCTATCTATCTATCTTTTTAATTCTAACGAAGAAAATAAATTTTTCATAATGAACGTTTCGAATGTCGTACGTTTCGTTCGGAAAATATTTTCTAAGATGATTAACGCCACGTAACTACGACGAATACAATAAATATCATGTACGAGATTATCTCGGCTTGATCGAATTAAATAAATAAAAAAAAAAAAAAAAGAAATAAATTATAAAATACAAAAATAATAAAAGAAAGTTAAAAAAAAGAAAATCCACGCAGGATACGGATGACGGATAGATAAATTAAGAATAATAGGATCGAATCAAAAGGAAGATATCCTTTGAAAAGGGAGAACAGATCGATATGACGTTGGGTACTTTTACACGTGAATCGTTCGGATAAAAAAAAAATAGACAAAGAAGAAGAAAGAGAAGAAGAAGAAGAAAAAAGAAAGAACGAAAAGAACGAAACAGAAGATACAAAGGAAAAGAAAGGAATCGAGCGGTGAGGGGTGGGGGAGATACATTAACGGCCACGTAGAGAGTATCAAAATCATGATACAATAAATCACTATTAGTCCACCGTCCTGGGTGTGGTGCTCGAAGGAATACGCACGTCCCTGAACTCCTTTGGCACCCAATAAAGGCGCAGGTAAACTCCTACGACTAAACAACGTGGAGGAAGAAGCGAGGAATGGAGAATATGATAAAGAAGAAGAAGAAGAAGAAAAAGAAGAAGAAGAAGAAGTAGAAGTAGAAAACGAAGAAGATGAAGAAGAAGAAGAAGAATACGAAGAAGAAGAAGAGAAAGAGGAAGATGCCAGGTGTGCGAACCTTGGAGGGTGGCGAGTCGGTATTTCTTTCTCCCTGAGGCTTATTGTTGTTTAGTTTATGTAGGCCTGACCCGGACCGGTCGCTAAACTATTTGTTTACTAATGACGGATTGTCCTGCTCCTAAGATCCTTCGATCGGCCCTCCTTTTACCCCCCCCCCCCACTACATTTTTTCCTTTCTCTCTCTCTCTCTCTCTCTCTCTGTTTCTGTCACTGTTTCTATCCTTTATGTATACTTCTGGGTTCTTCGAATAGTAGAAGTTCGTTTCAATTTTCACATAAAAAACGAAAAATTCTTTCTCTCTTTCTTTCTCTTTCTCTCTCTCTCTCTCTCTCTCTCTCTATCTATCTATCTATTTTTCTTTAAATGAGAGTAAGTTAAAAATCATTGATCGAAGGGAAAGAGAAGAAAGAAGAAAAAGAAAAGAAAACATGAAAGTGAGAAGATAGAAAGAAAAAAACGACAAAGCGAGTTCATTGAAATTCATTGCAAATTCGCAATTCGTAGAATAAATCGAGCGGTAGTATACGAAAGTATTAATTCGCGAATGAATTCAACGTGCTCAGTGGAGAAATAGCGTGAACGCGTAATTGAGATTAGATAGCGATTGAATTTTCCCTTGGCGCGAGTGTTTGATAAAGGGTACGATCGATCGAGCCAGTTGCTTTTGCTCGCTCTAACTCAACGATACATACGTGAGTATATATATATATATATATATATATATATATATATATATATATATATATATAAATACGCACACCTAAATATACGGATACGTATAGACGTATGTACATACATACATGCATAAATATCGATGGTGGATGAAGTAATTACGATTTACCGTAGGAAATCGATCGTTAATTGCTCATTAATTCTGTGTAAGTTGTAGGATCTCGCGTGTGTCTTTGAATACGCGTGGACGATTATTTATGAGAGAATTCCCCAGAGTGAGAGAAAGAGAGTGGGAGAGAGAGAGAGAGAGAGAGAGAGAGAGAGAGAGAGAGAGAGTTATCTTTCGTGTTTTAATCCTCGATGGAGACTCGGCAATTGCTCGGACAAATAAAAGCAGAGAAGACAGTGTTGCTCGCTCGCGGTAATTAGAGGGTCGTAATTATAGTACGCGTTGTACGGTAAACGGCCGGTAACACCGAAACACACAAAAGCATCGATACTGTCATTAAGTCGTTCCGTGATATGAGTCGAAAGAGAGAGAAAGAGAGAGAAAGAGAGAGAGAGTGAGAGAGAGAGAGAGAGAGAGAGAGAGAGAGAGAGAGAGAGAGAGAAAGAAAGAGAGAAGATGGAAAAACGTGGGAACGGACGATCTTCTTTTTAACAATCGGAGAAGATATTATTAGTGGTTTAATGTATCGAAGATGTTGAATATCTTAGCCGGTTATACCTAACTAATGTTCCAGTGATTATAACAAAATATATGTATGTGTACAGGTAATAATAATAATAATAATAATAATAATAATAATATATATATATATATATATATATATATATATATATGTATATGTATATGTATATATATTAGCACGAATTCATTTCGATACTTATCTTCGGGTTAAAAAAAGCAAGAAAAGAAAAAAAGTAAAAAAAAAAGAAAATAAAATCGGGGAGAAAGAGAAAAAGAAAATGGACGAAGCTGAGAGACTTGTTTAAAAAAAAAAAATAAAGGAAAAAAAATTAAAAAATTCTTACTTTGAATCGATCGTTAACTCTTACGTCGTCGGCTTGTTATCAGAAGGCATCGATAAGTGAAATTCGATCGAACGTTGCGATATTAAGGGAGTAAATATTTTTTTTAAATAAGGATGCGCTGCATAATCGTCGGACCGTTCGAATAAGAAAGAGAAAAGGAGACAAAGATAGAGATAGAAAGAGAATGAAATAAAAGAGAGAGAGAGAGAGAGAGTGAGAGAGAGAGAGAGATTCATTTGGCACGAAAGACGATCGAGTTGGTTAAGAGGAACGAAGAGGTTAAGGGCTTCTATCCTCTATGGTCCTCCTCGATGAGGCAAAGGACGACGATTCCTTTCCTAAGGACTTTCGCGTGAGTTTTAGTCGAGAATAGAAGGAGAGAGAGAGAGAGAGATAGAGAGAGAGAGAGAGAGAGAGAGAGAGAGAGAGAGAGAGAGAGAGGCACGAAGGTCCTCCTGATGGGAGGCTGCGAGAGTGGTCCTCCAGGCGAGCAGCCGCGGATCGTCCGGCCAATCTAAGCTAATTGGCCTCCATAGGTAATTACGCGCAATTAGGAGTAGGCCGACCGTTTCTTTCTTCTTCTTCCTCCTCCCCTCCTCCTCCTCCCCTCCTCCTCCTCCTCCTCCTCCTTTTCTTCTTCTACTTCTTTTTTTTTCCTTTCTCCTCTTTTCTTCATCTACCTCCTCCCTCGTTCCTCTTCTTCCTCTCCTTCGTTCTTTCCTATCCTTTCCAAACTTTTCGACGAGTAAATCTACACGAGCGATGGCCTACAAATTGGAAGAAGACCGACGAACCGACCGACCTACCGACCGTATGAACGACCAAACGACCGACCGTCGAGAAGAATATTCTTGAAGGGTGCGAGCTCGTCTTCTCTTTTGGAGACTCCTTCGAGAGGGGGTAAGGAGAGAAAGAGAGAGAGAGAGAGAGGGAGAGAGAGAGAGAGAGAGAGAGAGAGAGAGAGAGAGAAACCGTCGGAACTCTGCCAGGTACACAAATTATCTGGCGACGAAGAAACAACGGAAGAGCAATTAAATAATGCTGCGTCGCTACATAGTTTTATTCCCTCCTATCCTTTCTTCCTAACGGGTGTCCTCAATGTTCCTTCCTTTATTTACATGTATACATATACATACATATATATAATATATTTATATATATATATATATATATATATATATATTAATATTAATATTAATATTAATATTAATAATATAGTGTAAATATTAATTCACTTTCCTGCTCTCTTTCTCTCTCTTTTTTTCTAAGAACAACAGAAAATCTAAAATCGATCGTTAACACGATAATAATTATTACTCGAAATAAAGGACGAATGTGAAACCTCAAGTTTGATTCGTGAGACACGTGAAATAAATTTGACTGATGTTTGACTGATTAGAAAAAAAAATTCTTAGATGAAAAACAGTTAAAAAAAGAACACATATAGAGATTTTTGTTAAAAACGTTATCTACTTTGTATAAAATATATTATATATATGTATATACATATTGTAGTGATTAGAAAGATGATAAAGTTCGTGAAGAAAAAATGATCACCCGTTAAGTCGGAACATCGAAGGCGGCACGGTAAGACAACACACTACTATGTGTGGTTTTCGGTGCCGATGCATTAGAGCAACCCGACTCATTACCGCTGCCACAATTAAGGCCCAATTTCGGGGGCATAATGGCCGCCAATCTGACCGCACAAAAAGCCCGCGGTTGCTTTCTTTCTCTCTCCCTCTCACTCTCCCTCTCTCTCTCTCTCTCTCTCTCTCTCTCTCTTCTAGCCTCCCAACCACCCTCCCAAGTCTTCTCCTTTTATCCTTTCTTTCAAAGAGTATAGTGAAACCATGGAGGAGGCCTGCCTAATAACCGAGCGAATTCACGGATCGGTCTGATTGGTCGGACCACGGAATCCTAGTTTTCGTGTGCTCTCTAGTGCATAAAAGAACAAAAAAAGAAAGAAAGAAAGAAAAAGAATGAGAAAGAGAGAGAGAGAGAGAGAGAGAGAGAGAGAGAGAGAGAGAGAGAATACTTTCGAAAAAGTACAAGAAATCATCGAACTTTCTACGCTGAGAGACTGCCACCGTCGATAAATGTCAAGATTGTTAATAAAAAATGATGTAAATAAACATATATGTATATATATATATATATATATATATATATAATATATTATATAGGTATATATACTCGACAGTACCTACTTACTTCTTTCGCCATTTTCAAAATAAGAAAATCTATAAATCTAAACGCTTAAGTATTTCCGACGATTGTTCGCCATCGTTCACTCTTCCTTTAATATAGTATCCTCGCGAGAGATCGCGTTACCACCGTTTATGGGGGATCCTAATGAGTGGAGTTTAGATACGAAACGATAAATTCTATTCGACGAGCGCCGTTCTGTACATACATATATATATATATATATGTATGTATGTAAGTATGTATGTATGTATGTATGTATACATATATATCTAAGTATCTACGCGAAGCTATTCACGTATATCGCTATGTTAACCCGTAAACGATGGTGGGAATACAAGAACTGAGAATGTTTCGTTTACCCTCCTTGCGTTTTACCCAAGACTTTAAACTTTGCCATTAATTAAACACCAACCAACGTTTATGTGCGAAAATATATGTATGTACGGCGAAACATTCGAAACAGTTATTACACCTTGTATTTTAAATATCGAACGAAACGTTAAAAGCTAGAATAACATATGTACCATATATATATAAATAAATATATATATATATATATATATATATATATATATATATATATATATATAATGCAAATGGTTAATAACGACGTGGCATTAGAATCGCGTGAACAGACTATGCGAATTCGAGCGAGATCGAGAGAAGAAGGGGTAAAAATAAAAACGAAAAAAAAAAAACCGAGGCCATCGAACGTTTCTCGTGTGCCCTTCGCTATTTTTCGAGCGTTAACGGAATGACCGAGAGGGCAGGGGGTCGAAGGGGCGTGGGTGGGATTCGATGGGCTGGCGGTTGGAGTGAAATAAAATCGAATAAAAAGAGGAAGGGGTGGGCGGGGGGTTGGGGGGAGGGGGAGGGGAGATTTGGAGGAGGAGGTGCGCAAAGAAAAAAAAAAAAAAAAGAGAAAAAAAAGAAAAATAGAAAAATCGGCGTAATTCGTCCGACGTAAAATTCCTTTCCGGGTCCACGGAAACTCAATCGAACGAATCGAAATAGGTCCAAAGCGAAATATTCGAAAACTCGAACAATGTGCGAGCGAGCGAGCGAACGAACGAACGAACAAGAGAGAGAGAGAGAGAGAGAGAGAGAGAGAGAGAGAGTGTGTTACTCGTCTCTCTCTCTCTCTTTCTCTCTCTTTGCACCCTGTAAAGCTTGCGGCGAGGGTAAAGGGTGGGGTGAGGAGGGGAGTCGCGTCGCGACGTGGCCGTGGATCGGACAATGGTCGACAATGGGATCGCATTCGATTTTTGCATGCCAATTTCGCGCCCTGCATTGTACCGTAGACAATGCGCCAATAATTACGCTAAACGGCGACCATTCATACGCCCATTCGGTCGGATTCAAACCGCCTTTCCGTATCCATTATCGTTCTCTCGACGCACGGCGCAAATAATCGTTCCCCGTGAGTCTCTCTCGTCGGATTTGAATTTTTTTGTTCGAAAAGCGCGTATCCGCACGCATGCACGCACGCACAGGTGTCGCTACGATAATCGCCGCGTACCGATCATCGACTCTCCACGATTCGTCTTCCTTGTTCCTTTGTTTTTTTCTTCTTTTTTGTTTATTTGCTTCTCACTTTCTCTCCGCTTTTTTTTCTGTGTTCTCCTCCCATCCCTTTGCCACCACCGCTGGCAACGGCCTCCGTCGATCTTTCTCGCGTCACGTGCTTGCTTCTTTGCGGCTCTACCTCTTTCCTTTTTTATTCTGATTTTGATTTTGATTTCTTTTTTTTTTTTTTTCAAAAGACGGCGCTCGATAGTAAAACATTCGATCGATTTTCGGTTTTGGCTAATCGTTGGAATTATTTTTTTTCTTTCATATATATTTATACGTGTATATATATATATAAAGAATAAACGAGAGGTACGAGATAGATATCTTAAAAAAATAAAAAAAGGAATATAGTTAACAAAGCACGATCGTGGGAGTAAGCGAGGAAGAAAAGAAAAAGAAAAAGAGGAAGAAGAAAGGAAGTACCGGATTCGGATCGTTGATAAAAATAACATTATTTCCCCACCCTCGCGTCGTTCCTAATTCATCGTACAAAATCGGGAATTAATACCATAATACGATAAAATCAAAATTATACGATCCATTCGATAATTTCGAGATCCTTCGAGATAAATCCTTCGACTCTTTCTTTCTCCACTGATTTATTAACGACACGTTCTATGCAGTAGTAACGAATACTACTGATTCTTAACGAGGTAAAATCAAAAAAGAAAGAAAAAAGAAAAAAAAAAGTAGAAGAACTTTCGTCCTATCCTCATCTCTTTAACGTGAAAAGATGT
>OU426995.1:4631905-4638497 GCA_911387935.1 Dolichovespula saxonica | reverse complement strand
CTCTCTCTCTCTCTCTCTCTCTCTCTCTCTCTCTCTCTCTCTCTCTCTCTATCTATCTTTCTCGCGAACGCGCGGACGCGAGGTAGCTCGATAATAATTATTACCGTCCGATTTATTTTTTCACCTAGCACTGTCCTTGTCTCGTTTATCCTCCTTCTCTCTTTCTATTTCTCTTTCTCCGTGTCCGTATGTCCGTCTCTCTATCTTTCGATCTTTTCAACAAATTGTGAGAAAAATTAGTAACAGCCGTGATCACTAATTCTTCGACGACGGGACAGTTAAAAAGAAAGAGAGAAAAAAGAGAAAAAAAGGGGGTAATAAAAGAAAAGATAAAGAGCAGGGATTATAAATAAAGTCACGGTTGATGGCGAAGCTTCGACAACGTCATCGTCCATCGCAAGAGAGAAACAGAGGGATCATCGTCGATATCTAACGATGACCTTTCAACATTCTTATAAAAATAAATAATATTAACAAACGAAATCAATCTCGATCCGTCGATCGTTCCGTTAATCGTTGCGCGATCGAAGCAAAGCGAATCGATTAGAATCGAACGACGAAATAATAACCCTCCCCGCGCACCTTCCCCTTTAACCTCCACCCTCCTCCCTCCCTTTCTCCTCCCCTCCTCCTATCAGCTACCTCGAATTTTCTTACAAAAAATGTCTTCGTTCGATTTCGTCGACGTATTATCGTTGGACGACGAAAATCAAATTTAATCGGATTCGTTATTTTCCATCCCTCCTCCCCCACCCCACCCGTGACTCTTATACCGGGTGAAATCTCAAAACGGGCGATTCCCCGGGGGAAAAAGAATTTCAGAGATAAGTTAAAAGGCACGTCGTGTGCCGGGGCACGAATAAAAGTAAGAAAGTAAGTAAGTAACTAAGCAAGCAAGCGAGCGAGCAAGAGAGACAAAAAGAGAGAGAGAGAGAGAAGAAAGTAGTAGAGTTCGTGGAAGAGTAATAGTCAAAAGCAATATCTTGGAATGTGCGACCACGTCCGCTTTAGTTAATTAGAAGCAGAATAGAACGGGGGCTCTTCTTCGCTCGGTCGAAAGTAAGAATCGCAGATTCTTCTTCTACTTCCAACAGTTTCTATATCCACCAGTTCTCCTCTCTCTCTCTCTCTCTCTCTCTCTCTCTCTCTCTCTCTCTCTCTTTCTTTCTCTTTAGTAACGTTCGTCCGTCGTGGAACCGAGCGAACTCGTTTCTTCCCTGTGTTTGTTTAATCAGACGCGAAGCTCGGTCTTCATTACTCGTGCTAATTTATCTGCCCTGTCCTCCGACTCCTCTCCCTCTCTCTCTCTCTCTCTCTCTCTCACTCTTTCATTCTCTTTAACTCAGCGTGCAACAACCCAGAAAGCTTTCCGTGACGTAACATAAATTCTGAATCTCAACGTTCGTTCGTTCGTTCGTTCGTTCGTTCGTTTGTTCTGTGCGAAATTGTACGAAATTTTACGAAATTTTACGAAAAATTACGATCGAGCGTTTTTTTCTAAGATCTATTGAATGGCCTCAAAATACGTCATCGCGATAACGCCTACTTCGAGAAATCCAATTCGACGACTGTTTCAGCTTTTCTTTTCATTTCCAAGCGCTTAGCGTCCGTCCGTCCGTCCGTCCGTCCGTCCGCAGAAAAGTCGTTAAAATCTGACTCACTTGTAGGTATGTAAAAATATAAACACATACATATATACATACATACATAAGTACGTCTATCTCCTCGCATACATACATACATACATACATACATATATACATACATGCACAAACATATGTGTATACACGCGTATAACCCTCTATAGGTACCTATATATTTTAATATCCAACAATGAGAACGCGGAGTGGTAAAGACGTCGATTCTAAAAACGAACGATCGAGAAAAAAGAAAAAAGAAAAAAAAAATAAGAAAAGAAAAGAGAAGAAGAAAAAAGAGAAAAATATAAGGCTCGGGGATTCGTCGAATCGTTGGCGACTTGCCGAAGAGAGAAATTCGTGAGTCTCTCTCTCTCTCTCTCTTTGTCTCCCTCGCACAAGTAAGAATAAGAGAGAGAGAAAGAGAAAGAGAGAGAGAGAGAGAGAGAGAGAGAGAGAGAGCTGGATATCGAGGCTTCTGGATATCGACGGCAATATTCGTTAAGTCCTGCTAAGACCCTGTATGCGATGTAGTTCGTTCATTCGGATTGCCAAGTCTGTCTTTCCCTCTCCCTCCCTTTCCCTCTCTCTCTCTCTCTCTCTCTCTTTCTCTCTTTGTTTTCTCTCTCTCGGTTTTCCTCATCCTCACAGAATCAACGGTGGTGTCTTGCCATCGCCACCGTCTTTCTTCTCACACCCCTTAAGAAAAGAACCGGTGGGGTTGGGTAGGTAGACGGTGGGGAGGGGGAAGGGGGTGCTGCCTCTGTGCCGAAGGATCAAGGGTGTCAATAAGGTGTTTGTTTAATTTTGCGGATTCGTTCGTTTGTGTCTTTTTAGCAGCTCAGTCCGGATTCTTTCGATTCGTTCTACGACTTTCGTCCCCGTATCCTCCTTCTACCCCACCATCACCCTCCTCCTCCTCCTCTTCCTCCTTTTCCTCCTTCATCGACCACCTAATCTAAGCCAACCTCGAAAATGTATACTTACGTGTATTATGTGTATATGTACGTACGTATACAAGTGTCGTATAACATTGTGAACATATATATATATATATATATATATATATATATATATATATATATATGTATATATACGTACCTACGTACGCGATATCACTTCGACGACCTTTACTCTATCACAGACGATCCTTTTCTGGCCTTCGTACGTACGTACGTGGTTATATATATACGTACATACGTGGATATATATGTATATAATATATATGTACGTATGATCGTCGCGTTTTATATTTACGTAATATCCTAAGGAAGCTTAGAGATAAACAACAATGTCCTCTAACGAATTAATATCGACGACAACATTGAGAAGTATCGTAGATCGTAAAGAAAGGATTTCAAGAAGGACCGTTAAATCGTTTCTAAAAGTTGCAGAGAGTGATTGACAGAGTTAAAATGAGAAAGAGAGAGAGAGAGAGAAAGAGAGTTAATAAACGCTTTCATAAAACGACCTTCCATTGGCGTATTTAATCTCTCACGAACGAGATCCCGAAAGCCTGAATATCCCCGTCCTTTTTCTTGACATTTCTTCTCCTCCTTCTTCTTTTTGTTTATTTTTTTTTGCTGTTTTTTTCAAAAGGGATCGAACAAATGAACGTTCTTGCTTTGTTGCCGTTTACCTTACTTATATACTTAAGTACGTAAATATGTATGTATGTAAGTAAGTAAGTATGTAAGTACGTAAGTACTTATATATATTATATATATATATATATATATATATATATATACGTATGTACATACATAGGTAGGACACGAAGCGTAATTTATTTAAACGAGCCTTTACCTTACCATTATGCAATGCACGATGACGTAGACGACGAGTCTTGAATATCGTTCCAAGTCATCGCGATTACGAGGAAAGCATTTAACGTCATTTCCAGTCAATTCCCATGCACATATAAATAAAGTGTAAAAAGGAATAGGAGCCCGTCCAGAGGCTTAAACCGACAATTCTCAACGGAGAGGAAGGTTACCGCTAAGAGGGGCGAAAGATTACGTAAAAAAGAAATAAAAGAAGAAAAAAAGAAAAAGGAGCCGCGACCGATTCTCGATTTAACATGAAGAAAAACCCTCGACGCCCATTCCCTCCCACCCTCTCTTTCTCTCACTATCTCTCTCTCTCTCTATCTCTATCTCTCTCTCTCTCTCATTAATTTCTTCGTGAACGAACGAGCGAATTATAATCAACCCTATTGTTTCTTTGTTGACGCTTGTCAGATATCCATCACAATTTTTTATTCCCTTTCTTCTTCTATTTTTGTTTTTTGATCTCTTTACGGTGCATGTAATTCGAAATAATAGGAAGAGAAAGGAAGAAGAAAAAAAAACAAGAAACAGTCTTCGTACATAATCCGTGGTATTACGTACGGTACGAATTCAAGTTCATCCGAAATATCATTTGATTCGTATTATCGGCAATTTTTCGTTCGTTCGTTCGTTTTTCGTGCGTTTAATTTCGATTAAAGCCGAATAAATTCTTCGCTCGTGGGTTTACTTCTCCCCTTCCCCGTTACCTACCCCACCACCTAATCGAAAGTGTATAAGAACGGAAATAAATGCAATCGGTAAACGGAACGTATCGTAACTCTTAAATCGTGATTTAAAACGGGTCTACATTATCTCCATAGAACGTGATCCTGAACACGTCCGTCAACGTACAATCCCCGATTTAAATCGAGTCCCGGTAGAATGAATTCTCCTCTTGTTCGTGGGGTTACTCTTTCTTTCTTTCTCTCTCTCTCTCTCTCTCTCTCTCTTTCTCTCTTTTTCTCTCTATCTATCTATCTATCCATCTCTATCTTACTCTTTCTCTTTGCGTTCCGGTTAATGCGGGTCGTTATTGCTCGCGTCGAGCTAACGGCCTCGAAGGTCATTGTTCAGAAGGCGCTTTTCTAAGGGGTGTGGTGGGGAAGGGTGGAGGGTGAGGGGTGAGTGGGAGAGGGGAGCTACGAGGAGGAGGAGGAGGAGGAGGAGGAAGAGTAGGGGAGAGGTACACGGGACGGGGTGTTCGAGCAATGACCAGTTTCTGGGTGCATGAGAACCGAGACTGAAACAAAAGCTGGCAAACCTGTTGGAAACAATCGAACGAAGAGCGGGACTCACCCCTAACATAGGGGAAGGGAGCTTACCGTAGCTCGGGGGGATGAACAGTTGGGTGACTTTTTTTCGGCGGACCAAAGAACGCTAGAGAGAGAGAGAGAGAGAGAGAGAGAGAGAGAGAGAGAGAGAGAGAGGGAGAAGGAAGAGCCATTGTGTAACACACTCGCGACATGTGTGCCTTCGTGTCGTCGCGATGAGATCTCGGACGATCATCATTGTCCCAACTTATACGTTATATTGTCTACGGTTTTTCGATGATGAACAAAACGCAACGAATAATGTCCGTTATATATATATATATATATATATATATATATATATATATATATATATATATATATAAAACTTTTTCACGCGTAAAAAAGTTTGAAGAAAGGAAAGATAGGAAGGACGGGAGGAAGGAAGGATAAAAGGAAAAGAAAAAATATTAAATCTTCGAAAGATTTCAAGAATATGATTCGTCTCGTCAATTTTATCCGTTCTTACGGGATTTGCATAGTCGCCTCTTTTCCTTGCTACGAAAGAGAGATAGAAGGATAGAAGAGAGAGAGAGAGAGAGAGAGAGAGAGCGCAGACTTATCTCCAGATAGTCTGAGTCCTCATCGAAAGATTTCTACAGTCCGAGCGTGTGAAAAGGAACCGTCTCAATCGCGGCACCCTGCCGGGTCAGCACGATGGAAATCCGTGAAAATCGAAGCCGAAAGGGAGACAGAAGATAGAGAGAGAGAGAGTGAGAGAGAGAGAGAGAGAGAGAGAAATATATATATAATATGGTATTATAGACAGACAGAGAGATAAAAAGATCGAAGGAAAAACGCTGATGAGGTTTAACTTGACAATTTCATCGTCTATCGTTATAGAATATTGGATGATGTCTGTTAATTCTTTTTCATTTTATTCTTTTTTCCTTTCACGCGATATCATCCTTTTCTTCCTTGTAGAGAACGTCTCGTCCTTATATAGAGTCGATGTTCTGATATGGGTACTCGCCAGTAACTCGCCCAGTTAGATACCTCCAAGAGAATTTTCCATCCTTGGACTAAGAGGCGTCCTGGACTTGCGAAGGAGACTTCGTGGGTTGCGGGAAGGACGATACGAGGAAAGAGTAGAAAGAGAAAGAGAGAGAGAGAAAAAAAAGAAAGAGAGAGAGAGAGAGAGAGAGAGAAAGGGGATGCTCGGAGTAACTAAGATGCTAGTGGTGGTAATGGTAGACTAGAAGAAGGAGGAAGAGTAGGAGGAGGTAAACGAGAAGGAGGAAGAAAAAGAATAAGAGGAGGAAGAAGAAAAGAGCGAGAGTGAGAGAGAGCGAGAGCGAGAGAGAGAGAGAGAGAGAGGAAGCAGGGGTTGTTCGGCCGAAGCTCCTTACTTAGGGGGTGGCGAGTCTGTTCTTAATTAACGCTCGCCTCTTTTGCTGCACGTCCCCTCGCCACCGTTGTCCCGTAATGAGCCTCCTTGCGCCGCACCCGAGCACATATGTGTGTCTTAGTCTATACCCATGTATCTATGTATGTACGTATTCGTAAGAATACGAGAGAGAGAAAGAGAGAGAGAGAGAATACGAAGCGTGTGTGTGAGTGACCTAGATGAGACGCGCCCCCGTCTAGCTAATTCTTTTCTTCCACGCTGACCACTAAAGTAAGTAGATAGCTGTGTACGGGTTCGATGGTGGTTGTGTGCGGTGCGCGCGAGGATCGTTAGAGTCGCCTCGAAGATGCCGCCATTTCCTAGCGTCAACGTCCTAAGGACTATTTCCACGTTTATTTTTCACGGAACGGAGCCCGGCTAATTTGGTAAGTACGTTTTAACGAAATTAGTTGTTTTACGTTGGCGATA
>OU426995.1:4609405-4626905 GCA_911387935.1 Dolichovespula saxonica | reverse complement strand
AATTCGCTCCTCTTCTCTGAGATTACGAAAGACGAGAGAAAGAGAGAGAGAGAGAGAGAGAGAGAGAGAGAGAGAGAGAGAGAGCACATACGACGTGTTCCAGATGGAAGGAAGAGGAAGTAGACGCAGTAGAAGAAGTAGAAGAAGTTCGATTGGAGGAAACATTCGAGAGAAAGTAGAAGGAAACAGACAAGCGAGCGAGCGAGCGAGCGAACGAACGAGCGCGCGAGCAACGTGCGAGCAACGTGCAATCCCTTTCCTACCCCTTTCAACCCCCGCGCCCTTCCTTCCACCGCCCCTGCCGTCCCCCTCCCCCCACCCCCTCGTCCTTTTCCGCCGGTTCTACTCCAGCCCGTGCCGCGCATACACAGCGAGGCTTTAATTTCTTCCCTCCTAATGGGCTTTTTCGCTCGAGCTAAAGAGCGAGCGCGTGGGATTAAACGGCTCACGATGGATGGTCTCTCCACGAAAGGGAGTGATTGTAAGAGCAATGGAGAAAGAGATATAGAGATAGAGAGAGAGAGAGAGAGAGAGAAAGAGAGAGAAGAGAATTAACTAGGATAGAAGAGAAAGGGAGCTTAGGAAATAGGAAAGAAGAAGAAGAAAAAAAAAACAAAAGAAAGAGAGAATAATAATGATCCGTAGTGAAACAATGACAAGACCGACAGCTTGTGATTAGCCGGCATGCAAGAATAATCAGGATAATGATGGGTTTACACCCCCCTGCTTTGGTGGCAAGAAAGGGACGTTAGTTCTAGTTCGATGGGGTGGCAAACGGGGGGACCTATCGAAGGGTGGTGGGCACGGGGTGGGTCGGGAGGAGGTGGTACGAAGGGGGATGCAGGGTGATCGGCGAAGGGGGGAGAGAGGTAGGGGGATGGTTAAGGGGGAGAGAAACGACGGTTGCTTGGTTTGTCGGGTTAATTGTCGTCTGGCGTGTCGATGCGAGCGTGTCGATGCGAACGTTCCCCCCAACCTCTCTGCCTCGGCCACACGCAAATGTCACCGCGAGGCACCGAAAAAACGACAAGTGGAAAGCCCATTCGACGTCGTTCCTTCATTTCCTCTCTCTCTCTCTCTCTCTCTTTCTCTCTCTCTCTCTCTCTCTCATTTTCTGTTTCACGAAAAGAAAGAAAGAAAGGATATCGAACAAGACGGACCGACGGACCGGGACGTAAAGGGACGGACGATCGAAGCATACAAGCGAGTAAGTAAGTAAGTTAGTAAGTACTAATTACTCGTTGATCGAACACAACCGGAGAAATTAATGGGTCCTTCGGTGAAACGTGAGTTTAAAAGATAAAACGAGAATGAACGGAAGAGAAACAAAAAATAAAAAAATACGAGCAAGTACCAAAAAGAAACGAGAAAACGAAAATTTCTTTTCCCGACTCCTCCTATCTCTTCCCTCTTCCCATCCTAACCTCCCTTCTCTCCCTCCCCCCCACCATCTCCTCCTAACCTTCTCTATTAACTCGTCGTACGGTCATTTCAATTTTTTGCTTATTCTCTTTTTCTTTTTTTTTTATTAAGGAATAATAATACCATAGGGACCGTACTCTCCCGTAGCAATGGAACGTTCTTGCCTAAGAAGAAGAAGAAGAAGAAGAAGAAGAAGAAGAAGAAAAAGAGGAAGATAAACTCGGTTGTTGTATATTAGGTAGGTAGGTAGGTAGGTTGGTAGATAGGTACGTAAGTACGTACGTACATAGGTGTACGTTGGTTGGTACGACGTACCTCTACATATGCCGGCGGCGTTTGTTTCGAGCGATCGTTCAACGTGATTTCTCGCGAAGTACGGAGTAGAGAAGAGAAGGCACAATAATTATCCCGCGCTTACGTACATACATCATTCATTATTCTACTACCGCCGTTCCGATTCGATTTTATATCATCGATTCATCGCTCTTTAACAACGTTTATAAACGAACGTTTTTTAGTCGAAACGTTCGCTCGCTTTTTCGTCGTGCTGTTTTATCTATTTTCTTTTTCTATGTTCTTTATTCTTCCCGTTATCTTTCCCTCTTTCTTCTTCAAGGCCAGTTTGCATTAATTAATTATTCCCTCCCTCCTTCCTTCCCTTCCTTCCTCACTCCTAGTTTAGTATCGTTTCCCTCGATCCTCTTGGAAGATATCGCGAGGAGTTATCGAGATCGCGCGAAAGATCGAAGAAACTACGAAGACTACGACTACGACAACGACAACGACAACGGCTACGACGACAACGACAACGTTGACGACGTTGACGAGGATCGTCGAACATGCGGATAATAATCGTTGATTGGCGTCGATCGAAAGTTGTTCCGTGGGTTTTATGGGAAAATCGGTCGACGCGTGACGATCGTTCGCTGAGATCGACGCGCACCTCTACGTGACTTCGATCCTTGATCGTGAGGAAAGTGAGAGAGATAAAGAAAGAAGGAAAGAGAGAGAGAGAGAGAGAGAGAGAGAGAGAGAGAGAGAGAGAAGGATGCAGAAAGAGAAAGACGGATATATACGGAGATAGAATGAAAGAAAGAAAGAGATGGATAGCGAGAGTGAGTGAGAGAGAGAGAGAGAGAGAGAGAGAGATGCAGCGAGGAAATGCTGTAACGTGAACGTAATTCGTCCCTCCGTCTGACATAAGAAGAAGAAAAAGTTATAGTTATGCGACTCGATTTTCATTCGACTTTCGACTCTCGAAATTAACTGGAGGTAATTATATAACGCGGATATACATATATATATAATAATTAACAACAACGATGAAAAATGTCGAGTTTGAAACGATTACCTCCGAAAACGATTACGATTAATTAATGAAAAATGAAATATAAAAGAAAAAAACGAAGTTATTATAATTTTATAGCGTTCGTATGAGTGGTCAAGTGAAAGAATTTTATTCCGATGTTTTCTATCTTTCTTTATTTTTTCTTTTCTTTTATTTTTTTTATTTTTTATCGAATCGAAGACGACGACAAAAGATCCGACGATTTGTTTCACGTGAATATCTATTTAGGATCGCGTCATCGTACAAAATTAATAAGACGCTCAGACAGTGCCGATCGATTTTCGAAACGAAACGAAATATTTGAGAAGGTATTAAGAAAGGGAGAGTGCGAAAGACAGAGAGAGAGAGAGAGAGAGAGAGAGAGAGAGAAAGTAATAAAAATGACGGTGGTGGTGGTGGTGGCGGTGGTGGTAGTGACGGTGGAGGGTACGGCGGCGCGGGGACGCTGGGACGCGAGGGCGATGGAGAGAGGTGAGAGGGGGTAAATCGAGATCGAGACGTAAAGCTTTGGTGCTTCGAAGCAGCCGCGCAGAATTTCGAATTTCTCGAAGGCGACCATGCTCTAGGCCATAAGAACATCGTTAAGATTATATTTAGGCATCGTAAAAGAAAATATGCGTCCGTCGGAGCCAAGTCGCTCATTACGTGAGACAGCATTAACGCGAGCGTGCAGCCAGAAAGACTTTTGAGCATCGTATATACCCATGTCAAAATACGTATATATAGATATATAAATACGTACACTTTCGCGCACTCACACATACACGTGTATATATATATGTATGTATATATCAAATATATATATATACGTACGTATATTTATATGTATATATATATATAATATATATATACATATAAATATACATTATATACTACACGAAATATATAGATATATGTATATAGAGAAGCACATATATTATGTACATACGTATAGCGAATGATCTGCGCAGTAAATCGGTATGTCTGCGTTCAAAATTTTCGTACAATTAACGACGCGCGTCCGCCTTCTCGAGACAAAGTTTATGCTTTCTCGCTCGTAACTCGACTGACCCAGCGCGCGAAATAATTTCGAGACGGAATTAGACGAGACGAGGGAGAGCCGTTAATTACGCGACGCGGATATTTCGAGTTTCGATAGAATGTTAAAAGACGATAGAAAGAGAAAGAGGGAGAGGCGAGAGAGAGAGAGAGAGAGAGAGAGAGAGGCAGAAGAGAATAGTTATCGAGATGAAAGAAAAGAATGAAAAATGTTGTCTAAGAAAATTTCTAGGTCATCGTCCCGCCAAAATTCTTTCCGATCGTAGACTCGTAAGAGATAATCGACGTATGTACACCCGAAATTGTCAACTCGAATTATATTATATAAGATTAATCGATTGAAAATCTATCCGAAAGGAAACTCTTTATATCATGTAATAAAAACAACGCGGGAACTCTCGACCGGTTTTGTTCTTCCCTCCCTCCACCTCCCGATCCCCAGGATAATAAGATGAAACAGCTAATTTTCCAAAGTTTTGGTAAAACGAGGACCAAAGTTTTTCTTGCCTCTCCATTCGGCCTTTAATAAGACTCATTACTTTCTCGGGAGTAAGGGAAAGAGATAAGAGCAAAACGAACGTAATAAAGAAGAAGAGGAAGAGGAAGAAGAAGAAGAAGAAGAAGAAGAAGAAGAAAAAGAAGAAGGAGAAAAGCTTATCGAAATGCATCTCGTCTCATCGCTCGGACGAAGGGGTTGGTCAGGGAAAATCGGGAAAGGGCGGGTCGTGCCGAGTTTGTGCCGGCTGTGGCCGTTCTCGCGCGACGAGGGTAGGCGGATGAGGGCTGTGTGAAGTAAAGAGGGGGTGGAGTAGGGCCGGCGAAAACGCGGTATGCAAAGCAGGCGGCGAATTTAAACGGTCCTGCGCAGAACGAATAGCCTCACCTCGTGGTGGCTAAGATAGGAGTACACAGAGAGCACCTCCTCGCGTTCGTTGGACGTCCCTCTATCCCTCCTTTTCCCCTCTCGCTCCTCTGTCGCGCACACAAATACAACTATAAAACTATGATACACCTACACGTACACGTTACACATGGAAAAAGATTTTCTCTCTCTCTCTCTCTCTCTCTCTCTCTCTCTTTCTTTCTCTCTCTCCTTTACACGCATACAACACACGGCATGCTTCCGAATAAGTGAGAGTGAGAAAGAGAAAACGAGATAGAAAGAGAGATAGATAGATAGATAGATAGAGAGAGATAGATAGAGAGAGAGAGAGAGAGAGAGAGAGAGAGAGAGAGTAAAGAGACTGGAGAGGGAGCAAATAGCCTGTCTCGCTCGCACACACACAACACAGGCTCCCTCTCTCCTGTCTCACCTAACCGTGCTCGTCTCTCACTCGTCTCACCACCGTCGTGGCGCACGTGCACGCTGCACCGGATCGCCGTCGCATTTACGAGGCTTCTTCCACCACTTCCTCCCTCGCCTTCCTCCTCTACACTGAACCTCCGATTGAACGAATCTCCTTCTCTTCTCCTTTGAATTCACTCGCGAAGTAGCATTTCTTTATTTTTCAAAGGTTCCTTAACTGCTATTTATTTTGTTTACTCATTTCTTATTTACGTATTTCTTCCTTTCTCCTTCTCTCCCTCTCTCTCTCTCTCTCTCTCTCTCTCTCTCTCTCGCTCGCTATCTCAATCACTCTCTCATTCACAAAAATTTAATTAAGAAATACTTCATACCTAATTTCCTTTTTTCCCTTTCTCTCACTCTCTCATTCTCTTTCTCTCACTCTTTATCTATCTATCTATCCCTCCTTTTCTTTTCGTTTTAATATTGTTATTATTATTATTATCATTATTATTATTATTATTATTATTATTATTATTATTATTACTATTATATTATTTTTTTACCTTGCAGACGACGATTTTAATTCGCATACGATGAAATACGGGCGATCGCTTATATCACGTGTATTTATTAGTGTAAATAAGGAAAAATAGAGAAACAAGAAGAGACAGATACAGAGAAACAGAGAGACAGAGAGACAGAGACAGAGACAGAGTGTGAGAGAGAGAGAGAGAAAGTAAGAGAAGGAGAAGGAGAGAGAGAGAGAGAGAGAGAGAGAATAGACGCGAGGCGTCAGGTGGTGTGCACGGCGTTTACCACCCGCGTTCGAGTAAAATGGCTGCTCTCTCGCCGCTCCGGCGCGCCTGAGCTTACTGGCTTGCCTCCCTTCGTTTGGCTCTTCTCGCAGACATACACGAGGCAGCGCGTGTGAGTCCCAATGCACACACGCAACCCAACCGAGTAGAACGAGCGTGCGCGCGCGTGCTCGAAGGCATACGCGCATGTACACGTAGTCCACGACGCCGAAGACGCCGAAGAAGCCGACGACGACGACGACGACGACGACAACGAAGACGAAGACGAAGACGAAGACGAAGACGACGAGGACGAGGACGACGACGACGAAGACGAAGACGAAGACGAGGACGCCGACGGCGACTCGTGAACACGTCGGATATACGCATATATATGAGAGAAAGAGAGAGAGAGAGAGAGAGAGAGAGAGAGAGAGAGAGAGAGAGAGAGAGAGAGAGAGAGAGAGAGAGTAGGCGCCTAACATACGCGCCCCCGCCACCAAAGCGCGCCAGAGACATAACAGCTGAGCTCAAGAATTCTCCTTGGTCTTTCTTTTCGCTTTTTTTCTATTTTCTTTTTTTCTTTCGCTGCTTTTCCTTCTCTCTCGCTACAGTCGTAATTAATAGCGATTTCACTCGATAATCGATTATTTAACATCGCACGTATTCCACTTACGTATCTACATTTAATTACGAGTAGTTTAATTGCGACATATATATTCGTTTTATGGTATACCAGTACATGGTACCAAGTTGATTTTATTATTATTATTATTATCATCATTATTAGTGTTATTATAGTAAACATGCGCAAGGTATTTGATTACTGATTGAATGTGAATGTTGTATCCGTACAGTTTTAGGTGTCTTTCTTAATAGAACTTTTTTATCACGGATTAATTTTCTTTTTTTTTTTTCTATTCATCGAACGTTCCCCATAATCAATGTCCATAGTCTAACGTTAACGACTGACACTTTCGAATGTTCTATCATTCTATAAATGTTATTTGGGGTATTTATCCATGTGTATAAAAATTTCTGATAATGTCTGACGTTAGTCGGACATTTACGATAAAGCTCTAAAACGGGGAACAAAATTACAGTGGCCAGGTTGAACTAAAACGACGCGGAGAGAAAAGGGTTCAAGAGAAAAAAAATAGGCAGAGAAAGAGAGAAAGAGGAAAAAATAAACAAGCGCTTGAAGGGAAACGAGTGTCGCTAGTGACAAGAGAAGAGAAATGAGTCTGAACCTTAGATGGAGAACAAGGAGAAGGGAAAAGAGATGAAGAAAGAAGAAGAAGAAGAAGAGGGAGAAGAAGACGAAGAAGAAAAAGATGTTAAACACTGGTCTACCACGTGGAGAGAGATGATAACAACGGCAATAAAGATATTTACTATGTTTCTATAGAAATAAAAAACTCGACATACATATTTATATATATTGATCGTTTGTGAAATAATTATATAAAAATGTATATATCTATATATGTATATATGTATGTATGTATATATATATATATATATATATATATATATATATATATATATATATATACCAATTTCAATTTCATACATTCACAATGCTTATTAGGATTCTTTCTTACCGAGCTCATTCCACGAATGATCGGACTTGCTCGTTAAAATAATTGGCCCGGACTCGCAAAGTTTACACGGTCAAATACTCTCACTCTTTCTTTCTCTCTCTTTCTTTCTTTCTTTCTTTCTTTCTCTCTCTCTCTCTCTTTCTTTCTCTTAGCTGATTCCACGAAAAAGGGAATGTATAGTATAGTACGTACGCAAAAATTGTTGGCTGTTACAGATGCGCCCACGACATTCCGTGCTAATTTCATACTTTCCTCTCGAAAGCAGAGAAAGAGAGAGAGAGAGAGAGAGAGAGAGAGAGAGAGAGAGAGAGAAGAGGAAGAAAAAATAAATAAGACGAAAGAAGAAGAGAGTTAAAGAAAGAAAAAAGGAAGGAAAAGTAACGAAAGCCCACTAATAACTTCTCACTCTTTCTATTTTTATACGTTCATATATATTTATATATATATGTATGTGTATAAATTTATAATACATATACATATATATATATATATATATATATATATATATATATATATATATATATATATATATATATAACGATCGTCTCATCCCTTTTCTCCGCAATTTGATCGTCTATCACGATCAATTAAATTTCCTGCACGACGACGATAATTGACCGACGCCATCGCCCTTGTACTACGGTGTCGAGATAATCTCTGGTGCGAGTGCCGATAAATGGCGCATTCGCGTGAACGTGAGGCGCACAGTCTCTGTACCCGTGCGCTATCATTATTTTACGAGATACGATTTAAGCGTAATAAATTTTATTGTACCCTCCTCCTCCTCCTCCTCACCCCTCCCCCCTTTACTATATATGTACATATACTCTTCTTCCTCGTATACTTTCTCTCTCTCTCTCGCTCTCTCCACTATCTCACTTTTCCCTCTTCGATCATTTTTTTCCTTTCTTTTTTCTTTTATCCAACCGCGAGAAACTCGACCAAAAGAAGATTATCGTGTTTAATCGACTAATCGATTTTTCACCGTCTCCTTTACATGTGTATGTATATTATATTACGTCCATCAATAAGGTAATGAATATTAAATGGATATATATATATATATATATATATATATATATATATATATGCATATGCATAATTTAGTTATAATGAGAAAAAGTGGGTTCGCGTTCTTTTCTTTTCATAATGATTATTATACATTTATTTTAATAAATTATATAGAAAAAATTCAGGCTTACTTTTATTGGTCAGAAGGAAAAAAAAGAGAAAGAGAGAGAGAGAGAGAGAGAGAGAGAGAGAAATAGAGTCTCGTAATGAACGTAATTCGATTTAATTAATCATGACGATCTAATTGTCGTAATAATTGTATTAAAAATTTATCATCGATTTATTACCTATCAAGATGTTATAAGCTATAGAGGAATGTTGATAACGTACTCGTAAGAAATCTTTACGGAACGAGTAAAAAAGCGAGTAGTAGTGCGGTTAATTTCCGCAGCCGTCGCGACGCTCATGCCGGCCGGCACCGACGCGGTTGTAACGCGGCACTGGTCAGGAGCACGCGCGACTATACAAATCAATATCTTCTACATATCTCACGAGAGAGAGAGAGAGAGAGAGAAAGAGAGACAGAGAGAGAGAGAGAGAGAGAGAGAGAGAGAGAGAAAGAGTTTTCCCTAATTGACCGGAGCAACGAAGCGATCCAATGCAATGTTCCGCTCTCACGAATCGATTTCTCACGATCGCGTAAAATAAGCGCGAGATAAACGCGTAATCGTCGTTCCTGCTGCGGTTTTACCTTGTGATTCTCGACGAGCGAGAAAGGAAAAAAAGAAAGAAGAAAGAAGAAAAAATAGAGAGAGAGAGAGAGAGAAGGAAAAGAAAAAAGAAAAGACGAGAAAAGCAAAAGGGAGGAAAGAAAAGATTAAAAAAGAAGAAAAAGAAAAAAAAAGACGGAATAAAGGAAAGAGGGGGAAAAAAAGAATCAAATTATATGTATTTCTCAAGGATCGATTTATCCTCGAGTGATTATACGATCCATCGATTATAGATTTTTAACGGCTGATTAAAGTCCTTTCTCTCTCTCTCTCTCTCTCTCTGTCCGTCTAACAATGATTCGATCGTTGAGATCGAACGCTCTCTAATTCTACGTAATTGTTCGTACTCGTAAGTTTGTCGCGCAATGAATGCAATTTCAACGCTATTATTTTCTAATAATCATCATTCAACCATTGGACGAGGAATTTCGTTCGCGTCGCGTCGCGTAAAAAAAAAAAAAAGAAAAGTAAAAAAATAAAAAAAAAAAAAGAAGGAAAAAAAAAGGTCAAGAAAATATTTCCATTAGAACGAACGAACCATGCCCGAACACTTTTATATATATATATATATACACAATATGATACAATGGCGTAAATAAAAACCCGGGCTGCAGGGGGAGGGAAGGGGTGATATCATCGATCGATACTTTCTAATTATCACCGGGAGAAGGGGAAAGGCACACTCGATATTACGATTATTACCAGTGTCGGCCATTATTTTAATCGTGAGCTTTCTGCAAACGAGGAGGATACCACGGAACGTAGGAAGGAAGGAAGGAAGGAAGGAAGGAAGGAAAAACCGAAGGAAAACTGGCTGATGCTTACTCTCTTGGAGAATTCGCAGACATTTTCGCGACCTTTCTCGTAACGAGAGAGAACGAAAGAGAGATAGAGAGAGAGCGAGAGAGAGAGAGAGAGAGAGAGAGAGAGAGAGAGTCAGCGAGTTCGGAGGTATTATGAAATAAATCTCGTTATTGCTCGGCCGAGGAAGAAAAGCGGGCGGTCAGTTTTAATTAAAGAACTCGAGGCGTCAGCTGCTCCTTGCCAACGGTTTCTCCCTCGCTTACTCTTTCGCCCTTTCTCATCCCTTCTCTCTCTCTCTCTCTCTCTCTCTCTCTCTCTCTATGGTTACACTCTTTCTCTCCATCTCGCATTGGGACCGATATCATACGTACTCGTCGTAAAAAAACTGTGGCTCCAATGATTCCCGCCAACTTACTTCCATTTAATTTCTAAGCTTCGAGAAAGAACAACAGGCAGAAACTGAGAAAGAATGAGAAAGAGTGAGAGAAAGAGAGAGAGAGAGAGAGAGAGAGAGAGAGAGAGAGATGAGATGAGATGAGTCCACCTATAAGAACCTGCTGATTAAACAACGAAAGAGGAAGAAAGATAGAAAGAAAAAAAAAAAGAAAAAGTAAAAGGAAAAGAAAAGGAAGAAAAGGTAGTAAGTAATCGAAATTACGTATAAAAGAGACAATAAAATAAGTACATCGTTCGTTTCTATCTCTCTCTCTTTTTCTCTCTGAAGTAAGTACGTAGGTAATTAGAAGAACATCCGATCGTCACAAAAGAGTATTTATTTTACGAATAACGACGAATATATTTCCTTGAAACTTTTATTCTTCCATTCAATTCATTCCTTAGAGTTTCGAAGCGAAGAGAATAGAAGAGAGCGAGCAAGTAAGCAAGCAAGTAAGTAAGTACTTAGTTACTTGAGTAAGTAACTGCCATTGGTACGTTTAAGAACGTAAGACACATTTTATGGGTACCCTGTGGTACCCAGGTGACCTTACGACGTAGTCACGGTGAATTTCTTATTTTTTGAACTTTAACGTAGAGACTGTTACACAGTCACACGAAGATAATATAATCCGTTATAACGTTGAAGCTGTAGCGTTAGTAAGCCAAACATCGAATAGCAGGGAGAATCCAATAAAGAACCGTAGTTGACGAAATAATGGTAGGCTGCCGGCATGGAAAGTAGACATAATTGACTTGGTAATGGCGAGGTAAACGGACAGTTCTATTAGGATACGACGTCTACACACTCGTTTCTGCTTTGAGAATACAACTAGACTATGTGTACGTATAATCTATCTATACGCATAGATAGATACCTACCTATAACACACGTATACGTTCGATCTATCTATCTATCTATCTATCTATACATCCATATATATATATATATATATATATATATATATATATATATATATATATATATTCGTCTATCTCCTTTACTAGGCCGTAAGTGCAAGCGCGAGAGCGCATATTCTCGGGCCCGACTCGATATAGTCGATATACCTCCAGGAATAATTACTTTCACATTTTGCGTGAGACTTTGCGCAAATATCAAGCAAGCGGCGAACTTCGGAATAACGATAGTTAACATCCCCCGACTTCGACCTCCTCCTACGCCATCGATTTAATCCAACATTCACTTTACATCGTATCGTTTTACAACGATAATCGAAGTTCAAAGGAGAAACGAGATTAGGGGAATAACAAACGGATGTAAAAATCGAATGAACGAACTGTCGAGGGATTCGATTAATTGGCGTAGAATAACAAACGAAAGAGAAAAGAAAGAAGAGAGAGAGAGAGAGAGAGAGAGAGAGAGAAGGAAAAATAAAAGAAAATAAAAAAACCTTGAAATAACTTTGACAGAGTAGGAGGAGGAGAAGGATTAAATCGGATTTCCTAGAAAAGTTTATCTGCATCGAAGATCGCTGAAAATTCCGTGAGATGCGCGAGATAGAGGGCTTGGAATGTACGTTGGGCGATAAGAAAGATAGAGAGAGAAAGAGAGAGAGTCAGAGGGAAACAGAGAGAAAGATTGAGAAAGGCAGAGATAGAAAGAGTAAGAGAGAGTGAGAAAGAGAGAGAGAGAGAGAGAGATGCTGCATTTGCGAGGACAGAAAGTTCACCAAAGTCGTAGGTAAACGTGTCCTGAAAGAAAAAGAGATAGAGGGAAACAAACAAATAGAGAGAAAGGAAGGGAGAGAGAGAGAGACAGATAAATAGATAGATAGATAGAGAGAGAGAGAGAGAGAGAGAGAGAGAGAGAGAGAGAGAGAGGGAGAGAACGAAAAAGAGAGTTTAACGAGCAAACCGTACAAACCACCGTACGGTGGAGTATCTCCTCGCCTCATTAGTGACTTTTAATTTTCCAAAGCGAGCTCCACCCCCCTTTCCTGTCTTCCTGCCCTATTCTCCCCTCACCCCCTCGTCTCTCAGCACCGCCACCACCACCATCACCATTACCACCTCCGTCAGTTCCTCTTCGCCCTTTTACAGGAAGGACAGCAGGCAGCATCGTCCGTTCGAGCCGGTGTCACCGGATAAATAGAAAAAAAAACGAGGTATTAAATAAAGGAAAGAGAAAAAGGAACAACACAAAAAGAAAACAAAAACAAGAAGAAGAGTGAAAGTGAGAGAGATAGAGAGATAGATAGAGAGAAAGAGAGAGAGAGAGAGAGTGAAAAGAAAATAGGAATAAAAGTAACGAAACGAAAGGAGAGAAAAAATATAGAAAAAAATGAAAGAACGAAAGGAAGGAAGGAAGGAAGGAAGGAAGGAAGGAAGAAGAAGGAGAAGAAGAAGGAAAGGAAGAAGAAACAAGTAAGCAAGTAAGCAAGTAAGCAAGAATGTAAGTAAGTAAGTAAGTAAGTAAAAGAAGGAGGATGGTAGAAAGTGGAAAGAAAGGAGGACAACAACAGAATAAGGAACGTGGCAGGGGCAGGGGCAGGGGCAGGGGCAGGGGCAGGAGCAACAGCAACTAACGTCCCAAGAACGGGCAACGGTGTTGTGTGCCAGGGCGCTCGTTCGCTCGCTCGCCATTGTTCCCTCTCGGCTCTTTATTTCTTCTCTTCTTCCGCCACCTCCTCCACCTCCACCTCCTCCTCCTCCTCCTCCTTCTTCACCATCGCCACCAGCACCAGCACCAGCACACCTCCACCTCTTCTATCATCCTCCACGGCTCTCCTCTTCTTCGTCCTACTGCTGCTAGTTCGTTCCTTCGTTCGTTCGTTCGTTCGTTCGTTCGTTCGTTCGTTCGCTTGCTCGGTGGTACCCTCGGTGCCTTTATTGTGTTTGAACTCGGCGCTCAAACTCTTTTGTTTTGTTTCGCGCGCCATTAGAGGGGCTAATTGCCGCTCATACGCGATCGCCCTTTTGTTTCCTTCCTTTACCACCTTTCCTTTACCGCGCCGTCATCCCCGCGCTTCGTCTATTTCTCTCTCGAAACCTTCCCCTGGTCCTCTCTACCCCGACACAACCCAACCCCTTACTCCTTACCCCTTACTCCTAACCCCTTACCGCCAACTTCTCTCTCTTTCTCTCTCTCTCTCTCTTTCTTTTCATGCTTGCGTTTCCTTGCTCCTTTTCCTTCCTTCTCTAACACATCGAAATAAGGCGACCGCGAAGAGCAGGAGGCTGAGTCATACCCGTTCCTTCTCTCTTTCTCTCTCTCTCTCTCTCTCTCTCTCTCTCTCTCTTTCTCTTTTTCTCACACACACTCTCTATCGCTATCTCCTTCAAGAGACTGTTGCTCTCTTTCCTTCGGCGATCTCATCCAGTCGTCCTTCTTCCTCTCCTCTCCTCCTCCTCTCTCTCACTCTCTCTCTCTCTCTCTTTCTTTCTCTCTGTCCTTCTCGTCCTGGAGAAGCGTGAAGAGCCTGTCATTCCATCCTTTTTCCACGAGAAGCGATCGGTTTTTGTCCTTCCTCCTTCGCCTTCACTCTCTCTCTTTCTCTCTCTTTCTATCTCTCTCACTCTCTCTCTTTCTCTCCCACTCTTTCTCTCTCTCTCTCTCTCTCTCTCTCTCTTGTTCTTCACGTTCGAGGTCTGTGCCTCCCTTCGCGATCTTCGAGCATCTCGTGAGTGAGATAGGAATAGTCCGAGTTCGACGGTTGGAAAAGGGTGGACGGAGAAAAGGGACGTTTTAACGCGTCAACGCCTCGATGACCTCCACTTCTTCTCCTTCTACTCTTCTTTCTTCGTTTCGCCGTTTCTTGCCTTGCTCTTACAAACTCGCTCGCTCTCCATCTCTCTCTCTCTCTCTCTCTCTCTCTCTCTCTCTCTCTCTCACCCTCTTTCGTTTTCTTCTTTATTTTTATTTTTCCTGTTTTTCTTCTTTTTATATATTTTTTTTTGCAATACATTCAACGACCGAAATGAGTTTATCGCAAGAGTAGATGATGAATCGTATGAGATAAATACGAACGATCCTTTTTGGTATGGCGATAGCTACTTAGGTATACGTATGTACGTATGTACGTATGTACGTGTGTATGCGTGTGTACGGATATGCATGTGTGTGTATGTATAAATCGTGGGTGGATCTTGATCTTAGGTTTAACCCCTTTTAGTACTTTAAATCCACATGTAACACACCTTAAACAACTTATTGTAATATTAATGTAAATGCTCGACCACGCATCTACGTATGTACTTACTACATGTACCTACGTGAGTAGTTAATAAGTAAGTAAGTAAGTAAGTAAGTAAGTAAGTTTAGGTGCGTGTAAAGTAAATTTCTTTTTTATCGAATTAAGACCGACGTTAATCGATTTGTGTTTCTCCTTTCGAATTGCGAGGCGAAATAATCGTCGTCGTTTCGACGTCGAGTCGCACAAAAACAGAAATTATGGGGGAAAAATAAACGAAAGAGAGAGAGAGAGAGAGAGAGAGAGAGAGAGAGATAAATAGATAGATAGATTAATAAATGAAATTTTCTACGATAAATTATTCCCGCAATCGTTTTCGAGAACATTTACGTTCATGTGTTTTCCTTCGATATAATGTTTTCAATTACGTGCGGAGAAAACGTGTCGAAAGATTCTATTACGTTTGTTGCTTTCAGCAACGTGTTTCTCTCTTTCTCTATCTCCATCTATCTATTTCTCTCTCCTCTCTATCTATTTCTCTCTCTCTCTCTCTCTCTTTCTCTTTCTCTCTCTATTGCAAATACACGCACCGCATATTTCAGATCGTTCTCAAAGAGATAGATAGATAGAGAAAGAGAGAGAGAGAGAGAGAGAGAGAGAGAGAGAGAGAGAGAAGAAGCACGCACGGCTCGATACGAGAATTTATAAATTCTAATTAAAAGGGCAGTCACCGGGTTGTATCGAGGCCTTACAAGCGGAACGTGCGGAACGTCCAGAAGAACAAAACGTCTTCCACGGGATGTGAAGGGGTGCTAGTGGTGCTAGTCTTTGGTGGTGGTAGTGTTGATGGGAGGTGGTGATGGGGTGGAAAGGGGTATGATGTTAAATAGAGCAAAAATAGAGAACACGATATAACCAACGCTCTTTTATTCAGGATGATACTCACGCTGACTCTGGAATCCGGAGCGTTATAAAAGGAGAGGAGAAGATTGTACGATAAAATGAGAGAGAGAGAGAGAGAGAGAGAGAAAGAGAGAAAGAGAGAAAGAGAGAAAGAGAGAAAGATAGACAGTGAAAGAGAAAGGAGAGAAAGAAAGAAAAAAGATGGAAAGAGAGAGAGAGTGGATGGGAAGGGGTGGGGGGTAAATAAAAAAGAAAAAGATCAAGAGGAAAAGAGAGAGAGAGAGATAAAGATAGATAGCTAGATAGATAGAAAATTTACGAGAAAGAATGGATAGTAAAAGAGAAAAGGAGAGCAAAGATCTCGAGTTCTTCGAAGAAAGGATCTTGAAGGACGAGATCCGAGGACGGGTATAGACGCTTTTAATTCGGTGGAAAGCTAATAATTCCGGTATTGTGAGATCCTTGCCGCGGTTATTGTTTCCCTGTGGGATCTCGTACTCGCCGCGAGGAGTCTCTTACTCTCTCTCTCTCTCTCTCTCTTTCTTACTTTACTTCTATACTTCTTTTCGTCCCTTTTCAGTCGTCGCTGGACAATGAGAAAAAGGGCCAATTCTCTCTCTCTCTCTCTCTCTCTCTCTCTCTCTCTCTCTCTTTCTCTATCTTTTCTCTTCACAGCTATATCCAGATATATATATATATATATATATATATATATATATATATATATATATATATATACTCTACTCGCACGGTACTTACTACTCGACATACACATCTCCATCTATGGTGTGTGTGTGTGTGTGTATATATATTGTAGCTTAATTATTGGCTTTATTATGATTTTGTCCTTCGAGACGAGAGTTCTTCTTGTGGCCACGATTGCGCGAGAGGAGGAAACGAGGAATGGCCAGTAAAGAGGGTTGCTCGAGAAGGAGGAGAATAAGAAGAAGAAAAAGAAGAAGAAGAAGAAGGAAGAGGAGGAGGAGGGGTAAGGATGGGGGTGGGGGGGGGGGGTACTGGGGAATGAGCGAAATGAGAGGAGGAACGAGCTCTTCGATGACAATACGATGCTTATTTCTTTCTTCTCCCTCCATCGTCCTTCGAAACTCGCCTCTTGTTCATCTGATTCTTATTGTGTCCATCGAAAAAGAAAAGTGAGAGAGAGAGAGAGAGAGAGAGAGAGAGAGAGAGAGAGAGACTGAGAGTGCTAAAGAAAGAGAATGAGGGATGGGGAGGGCGAGAGGTGGCCCAGCGTTAACTCGACGTTACGTTATTAATTTCGAGTCTCTTATACGAGAGTACCATCGAGTTTAACTACGACAATGTCAAAGAAGACCGTGTCGATCGAGCCCTTTTCGAGTATGCTCGAATGTGAAAGGTTTTCGAGTACCGAGATTTAACCCTTCCTTTTTTTTCTTTTTATTTTCCTCCTCCTTCTTCTTCTTCTTCTTTCTCCCTCGTCCCTCTTAACTTCGTTATTTCTTTTATTTAAGCAAGTACTATACATATGCATGTTATCATTGTTCATTTTTCTTTTCTTTCTCTCTCTCTCTCACTCCTTCTCCCTCTCTCACTCTCTCTCTCTCTCTCTCTCTCTTCTCTTTTTACGAGCCACGCGTGAGGTGTTCGTTCTCTTATTGAGAATCGTCAAATTTGACTCCGGGAGGATTCGAGAGGGAAGTCCGTGAAGTGACGTGAAGAGATGTTAACATTTGTACGATGATATACGAGAAGGCAAACGTTCGGGCGGACCGTCGGACGGGCTGCGCGATGGGGAGGGGGAGGGGGAATGGGGGATGGGACCAGTAGAGAGAGGAGGGAGGATGGGTTGGAGGGCGAGAGGCGGGCGGGGACGACGGGCGGACATAGCATGTTCCCCGTAATTATACCAACAATAAAACAATTTTGATAATTATCTCAATTAGTATATAT
>OU426995.1:4589405-4601905 GCA_911387935.1 Dolichovespula saxonica | reverse complement strand
GAAAACCACGAAAATGGTTGAAGTGGATGAGTGGGGGGTAGGGGGGTTGAGCGAGGCGGTTAAGGAGAGAGGGTAAGACAGAATGCGAATAAAAAGAGCGTAGAGTGCGCGAATTAAGTCGATCGCGGTGCGTGGAACCACATCCTTCGCGCGCCGATGATGCTACTACTATGTCGGCGAGTAAAGATGAGAAGAACTATATATATATATATATATTCTCTCTCTCTCTCTCTCTCTCTCTCACTTTATTTCTCTTCTTTATTATCGACACCGAGAGGGATCCGTCTTTTGTTTTATAATAACCGCCATGAAGGTTGCGGTTACTACTTACTTTCCCGTATAGTTCCTTTTGCAATACCTTTATAGCGCGATACCCTTCGAGATTGAAAGAAGAAACGAGAGCCGACGACGACGAAGTGATGGGTTGAAGATATAGAAGGGCGAGAGGGGGTTGGGAGGGAGGGTAACGGTGGGATAGGGCGGTGGTGGGAGATAGCGGAGGGAGGAGAGGAGACATCGACGATATAAATTACCGATCTTGATGCTACTAACGCAGGCGAATTGGCGCGGCGTTCGCCCGACGTGCAGCCCGCGATAATCCTTGTCATTGGTCGCATCGCCCATCGGTAACGCCTAGAACGCCGCAGAAACCGCTCTGGCAGAGAGAGAGAGAGAGAGAGAGAGAGAGAGAGAGAGAGAGAGAGCGACACGAGGACGAGTTTGAAATTGTTCGTAATGCTCGTCCCGCGTCGAACGCCATTTTCCTTCCTTCCTTCCTTCCTTTCTTTCCTTCCTTTCTTTCCTTCTTTCCCTTCTTCATCTTCGTCTTCTTCTTCTTCATCTTCTTCCTTTTCCCTTTTATCGAACGATACTCCTTCTCTTTCTCACTTAATGCTGGACAACAACGATTTACGAGTTAAGAGCGTGACGTTACGTTCGTAAAATTTTCTCTTTTCTTCCTTTTTTTATCTTTCTTTTTTTCGTGTTTTTTTTTTTTTTTTCCTTGGCACATCGCGGAGGTGAGATTCAACGGAGTGTGTCGAAGCTGGCTGGGGCTGTTGGCTCCTTCGTTCGTTCGTTCTTTCTTACGTTCTTACGTTCGTTCGTTCGTTCGTTCGTTCGTTCGTTCGTTCGTTCGTTCTCTGGCTCTTTAGGAATGCGCGACGCAAGAGGACTCGATTATCGGGAGTGCATAACGGAAGGGCAGTGCCTTGAGCTCGACGATCGGGATTTGGGTTGGGCGTATCGGGAGCGACTGGACGCGGATAATTCTTGCGAGAGACGATACGAGGAAACGAACGTGGGCACGAACGACCTCTCACTCTCTTTACTCTCTCTTTCTCTCTCTCTCTCTCTCTCTTTTTTTCTCTATCTCTCTCTCTCTCTCTCTCTCTCTTTTGCTCTCTCCCCCTATCTATCTTTTTCTATCTCTTTCTTTCTTTTTCAAAGGTATGGCTTCTCGATGGCGTGGGAGTTAAAATCCACGCACGCATAAATAAGACGACGCGTATACATACATACATACATACATACATACATACATACATACATATATACATATATACATACATACATACATACATATATACATATATACATGCATACATACACACACACATATATATATATATATATATATATATATATATATATGAGGAGAAACTAGCATGAGGGCAAGTAAAGGGAAAAAGGGGGTAGAGGGAAGGGAGAATTTCTCAGTGATAAGTTAAGCGTTTCACGTATCTCTGGTAATTATGGATGCGTTTAAGCCACGGCAGTTTGGGAAACTAAATAAAATAATATACGTGAGCCGGAGTTTTTATTGCTGGATTAAGAGCGCCCTCCCCGTCGCAACCTTAGAGCGTCACGGTCTTATCCATCCGCTCGATCTTCTCTCATCGGGAGAGAGAGAGAGAGAGAGAGAGAGAGAGAGAGACCAGAGGAAAAAAAAGAGAAAGAGAGATAAAGAGAGATAGAGAGAAAGAGTGCGTATCGTTCGAAAGAACAACGTCTCCGCCTCTTTCACGAGTTGCATTAAATATTCCCGAGTGCAGGCATGCTCCGCGAGATGAAACAATATCAAACGAGCCGTCTCCTGTATATTTAGCCACCGACGAAACTGGTTGTCCATGCTTGGAAAAATGGACCCCACGTGTTTTTTCTTCTTCCTCATTTTATATTTTTTATTATTATGATGATTACTTACGAAGACGACGACGACGACGGTAATGATTATTACTATTATTATTATTATTATTATTATTATTATTATCATTTGAACTCGACGAAAAATTTGTAATCTTTAAAATCAAAGAAAGATCGAATATATATATATATATATATATATATATATATATATATATATATATGTATAAATAGAACTAAAGATAAATACGTAGTAAAGGCGGACCTATTTTAATGGGTTGGCTACGGGGGACTCGAGGATAGCAACGTTCTTGAATTCTGATGTTTCCAACCAGTAAGTACTCACACATTTTTTTACGAACCTCTCTACCTTCTCATTCTGTGCACTCTAACGTTCTGTTAAAATAAACATCTTTACGAGCGTCCTTTCCTTCCTTCTTCTCTCTCTCTCTCTCTCTCTTCTTTCCTTCTTTTCTACCTTCCATCATCTCATCATCATCATCATCATCAGTAGCAACAGCAGCAACAGCAGCAACAGCAACAGTAGCTGCAGTAACAACAAGCAACAGCATCGGTAGCTAACCTAACAATGCCAACGACTCCGATACTTTCCAGCAACCTTAATCGTTGCAACGAGGAGAAACGTAGTATCGGTATAGCTCATGGGTATGGAGTAACGTCGAAGGGCATGAAAGGAAGATTCGATGGAACAATGGGGGAAAATGAGAGAAGAAAGAGGAGGTGAAGGAAAAGGAGAAGAGGAAGAGGAAGAGGAAGAGGAAGAGGAAGGGGAAGGAGAAGAGAGCGGAAAGGAAAAATTTGCAAGATCTCTTGCCAACGAGAGACCGTGTAATTTCAACGAATTTGCGAGAAGCCATTACCATCGTATATACCGTAGTACCACTGTGCTTACACGAATTTTCCGTTTGTTTGAGTTACGGATCTCTTTTCTCGATGGGGGGACTCCTGAGATTGTGCGAACGCGGTACAACGACTGACCCCAATTGTTTTCGTGGAAGAACGTGAAAGAGAAGAAGCAAGAGGAGGAGGAGGAGGAGAGGGAAGAAAGAGAAAGAAGAAAAAAAGAGAGAGGAAAAAAAAATTCGCGTTGTTCGAAGAAAAAAGAAAAGAAAAGGAAGGTGGAAGAGAAAAGAACGAAGCAACGAGACGAGATGAAGAGGTAACACGCCTCGCGTGAATATCGATAGAAAAAAAAAAAAAAAAAACCAAAAAGAGAAACAAATTGAGAACGGGGCGGCGTTTGATCGGAACGAGTTCCGTTTGGGCGTTGAGCGCGAAAGTGAGGAACAAAAAAGAAAAATTAAAATCAAAAAAATCCAAACAACGAACACAACGATATCGATTCGAATGCGTACCATTTTAAGGCTGTCATGCAATCCATCCTATCATTCATCGTCTTCACTTCTCTCTCTCTCTCTCTCTCTCTCTCTCTCTCTTTTTCTTTTTCTTTTCTCATAACACAGACAATAGGGTTAGAGGGGCTATTACGCTTTGAGATTTTTCCGTGCATCGAACGGAAAGAGAAAGAGATAGAGAAAGAGAAAGAGAAAGAGAAAGAGAGAGAGAGAGAGAGAGAGAGAGAGGATTATTCGCGCGCGCGCGCGCGCTCGCGTCTGCCAGGGAGGAGGATAATTCCCTGTAAGTGGATAATGTCTCGACGGTGCTCCTTGCCTACGCACCCGGTATCCGTTTCTCCTTCTTCACCTCCTCTCTCTTTCTCTCTCTCTCTCATTCTCTCTCATTCTCTCTCTCTCTCTCTCTCTCTCTCTCTCATTCTTCGGCTATTCTAAATCTTCCAACTCTTTTCGTAGCGTCGTTTTCCTAGCGAATACGATTCTTCTTGAACGCCGGTGGTTCAGTACTTTGCGGCCACAAACCTCCCCCCCCCTCTCTCTCGCTTTATCTATCCATCCATCCATCCATCCATCCATCTATTCATCTATCCATCTTTATCTTTCGTTCTCTTTCTACAGTCCAGTGTTCGGCTTTCAAAGTTACACCGGGTGCACCCGGAGTTGCCTCCGCCCTCCATGGAATTCGCGTTTTTCTTTCCATCACTCCTCTCTCTCTCTCTCTCTCTCTCTCTCTCTCCCTGTCTCTGTTTCTCTCAACATCATCTCACAGTTTTATAGCGAGGTACTACCGTAGAGCCGACCGTTTGCGGCTCATCCTCCAATTATCCCTAATACAGAGAATACTCCTTCGAACGTTATTATTACTCCGAGTCGTTTCGGATTGTTGCTCTTACTTCTGGAATACTTTCGATGTTCCATACTAGAACGACGTTCTCTACACAACCGTGATAGTCCCGGCTAAATCGTCCAAAATGCAATTTGCCTACGATAAGAGTACTCGACTACCTGTAGGATTTCTTATTCGCTACGCGCTCTACTTGAACTGATTCTGTACCTTCATTCTACACACACACACACACACACACACATACACATGAACACACACGAACACACATACCTATATAATATTTAATATTTCTATGAAAATTAGATTTTTCTAATTGAAGGTTAAACGAAAGAAGAGAAAAGAAAAGATGATCGAGCATAAATCTCGACGTAATTTCTTGTTCTGTTTTTCTTTTTTTCTTTTTTTTTTTTTTTTAATTTTTATTATTTTCTTTTCCTTATCCTTTCATTTGATTCGTCCGTTCATTCGTTCGTTACATCATTCGGCTGAATACAAAGAAAAAAAAAAAAAAGACCTACGACACACATCATTTCAGCGATCCTTCGTAAGACCTATTAAACGCTGATTTACAAAAAAGAAAAAGGAACAAAAAATCAGAAAAGAAAAAGAAACAAATGGAAAAAAAAATAAGTCGTAACAATTGTTGCACTCACGTTTGTTATCCCACCGGGGCGAACTAACTTTAATGCCGCGAATTATACGAGGATGAAGAGGAAGAAAAAGAAAAGGAAGAAGAAGAAAAAGAAGAAGAAAGGGAACGCTTTCGAAAGCTTCACCGCCCTGAAATCTACATTTACTCTGTGAATTTTATAGGCCGCCGTTTGGACCGATTCCCTCTCTTTCCCTCTCTTTCTCTCTTACTGTTTCTCTTACTCTCTCGCTCGCTCGCTCACTCTCGCTCTAACTCAAACTCTTTTGAAGATGAACACTCACGTAACAGCCGCGTGTCCGAATGGATCATCCAAGGAATGGCTTTTTGCCCATCGATCTCGATGACTTTTACGATAGTCAAGTCGCAGACTCTTCTCGCGATCATAAAGCCTCGGTCGTTAAGTTTCGGCTGCCATGCCGCACGGCGAAACTTCGGAACCATCGTTCCTTACGTTCGATGGTGTGAAAAGGGTGAAGAATATTTTCTCTTTTTCTTTCTCTCTCTCTCTCTTTCTCTCTCTCTCTCTCTCTCTCTCGCTCTCTTTGTGAAACTTTCTTAGGAGATTATATGAGGTGGGAAAGGTTAGAGAAGAAGAATAGCTGTCCCACGTGTCTATAACACGTTTGTAGAAATAAAGATTTGAATTTTAACCGAGGAAACTGAGAGAGAGAGAGAGAGAGAGAGAGAGAGAGAGAGAGAGAGAGAGAGAGAGAGAGAGAATGAGAGAAGAGGGAGAGGGAGAGCGACAGGTGTGTCTCTTGTTTCTTTTTTTTGGTTTATCGTTTTTTTCATTTTTTAATCACAACATTGATATAATACGTAACGGTACGTCGAACATTTACCAATTCTCATTTACTTCGATCGCTCGCGAATGATAATATTCAATTTTATCGGCATCGTTATGATCTCATAAATTTCGATTACAGAGAGAGAGAGAGAGAGAGAGAGAGAGAGAGAGAGAGAGAGAGAGAGAGAGAGTGAGAAGGAGAAGAAAGTGATTCGAAGAAGATTACATCTTTAGATCTCTTGCGATCACACCGAAATAAAATAAGACGGAAGAGGAAGAACGATCATTCTCCTCCTCCTCCTCCTCCTCCTCCTCCTTTTCCTCCTCTTTCCCCTCCCTCTCTCCTTCTTCTTCTCCTCCTTCGAACGATCATCTTCAAACGATCCCGAAGAAGTTACTACGTAAATCCAGGTGGTTTGTATAAAACCGGTGTTCGACGTTCCCATGGATGCCCCAAGTGCGTGGCTAGAAGAAAGAAAAGAAAAGAAAAAAAGAAAAAAGAAGAAGAAAAAAAAAAAGAAAAAGAGAAAAAATCATGGGAGAAAATCGTGCCTGGATATAACCGAGTGGTAATAGTAATGGTAGTGGTACTGGTAGGAACAATCAAATTGGCTAACTTCCCAGGATTCTTTAGGAATTGGTGAAGTATTTCTTAGTAGCGTTGGCACCGGTCGAACGTTCACGTATGACTCCGGGCTATCAAACAGGCAAAATACGAATACTGGAACGACATCGTCGCCGATCGTCGTCGTCGTCTTCGGCGTTGTCCACGGTTGTATTTATTCCTTCAAAGGGAGTGCGATTTCGTTATGAGAGAGTAACAGTATGATATTCCGGTCAGACTCGGGACTCGAACATACGCGGGCATCGTAAGTTGCACGAGCTGAATGACAATCCCAGTGGCTACGAAGCGGCTAGGTAATTGCCAGCTTAACCAATCATTATAATCGTTCGTTCGTTCGTTCGTTCGTTCGTTCGTTCGTTCGTTCGTCTTGGATATGACACCGCTTGACAAGACAGAAATAACACGCTATGACTTTGTGCTTAATGAACGGAGGACAAGTCCAATTTACAAGCGCTATAACTCTTTCCTTTTCTTTTTTCTTTTTCATCTTCTTCTTTTCTTTTCCTTATTTCTTTTTAACACGGTAACCACGATCATTTGATCCTTTTACCTTCTCTTCTGTGTTTTACGTTTACTTCGTATTATTCTTTCTTCTCTTTTCTTTCGTCTCCAGCTTTTAGGTATCATTTATCATACTTTGGTGGTAATACCGTTTTTAGATCCATTTAATGATTATCATTCTGTTTACTTCTTCTTCTTCTTCTTCTGTTTCTTATTTCTTTTCTCTCTTTCATTTTTAATGTCTTACAAGTTAACGGACAAATTAAGAACGATCTTGCGCGTACATACATACATACATACATACATACATACATACATACATACATACATACATACATACATACATATATATATATATATATATATATATATATATATATATATATATATATATATGTACGAACGGACGAATTGAATTTCTCGTGAATTCGTTTATTATCCTTTTCTTCACGGATTAGAAGATATGACTAATTAAAAGTACGGCATTAGGATCGGCGATGACCCAATAGAAAATTATCCCGGATACGCCATTAAACCGGATACATTTACCTACGAGGTATACATAATAACGGTGCTACTGAATATGGTATGCTTGAATCATACGCCGATAGTAATTAATTATCATTACGCCAACGTAATATTTGTGTCTTGTTAAATACCTCCCGTAACCTCACGAAACGTACTTTTAATATCAACGGGTATTCGAAAAACTTGCTGATTTAACGAATAACGACATAAAAAAAAAAAAAAAGAAAAAAAGAATAGAAAAACGAAAAAAGAAAAGAGAAGAATTTATAAAACGAAACAACGAGCAAGAGATCTTCCCGAGCGTAAAATATTTTTCCTCTCTGAAATATCGCTCGAGAAAAAAAAAAGAAATGGAGAAAAGGAGAACAAAAAATAAAGACGAAGCGTTTTAGGGATAAATTATCGCGAATAAAAATATTGTCGACGTAAACAACCGTGAAAGAAAAAGAGGGTGGATAGTTAACGCATATATATATATATATATATATATATATATATATATATATATATATATATATATATATATATATGCTCGTTATATATCGAATGCAATGGTGAAATCGTGCCGCTAATGACCGCGCACCGTCCAAGCTCTGTTTCTTATTGTCGGTTTAACAACGGCCGAGAGCGAGAAGGTAGACAACAATCCACACAGGACACACACGGATCGGTTAGGTAGCGCTTAGGGTGGTATACCGAGTGGTTCTCCTCTCTCGGCTCGGAATCATTAGTATAAGAGGTATCAACCTTGGAGGCTCGGCGTAGACTTTTTTCTTTTACCTTCGGGTACATTCGTAGTATCTAGATCCTCGGGGGGAAGGAGGGAAGGTTGTATACCTTTAAACCTAACAAACTCGAAGTAAATAAAAACTACGCCGGCGAATATACAACGATAAAACGAAAAAAATCGCGCGACTCTACGGGTAGAAAAAGAAAGACAGAGATAGAGATAGAGATAGAGTGAGAGAGAAAGAGAGAGAGAGAGAGAGAGAGATTCGAATGTTCGGACCAGATATTGGTTCTTCGTTCGATATATCGAATACGAAGATACGATCCGAAACGATCTCGATAAGGCGTAGTTATTTTTGATCTAATTAAATTGTATAGAACTAGTAATGTAATATATATCCTCGATATTGTTATATTAGAAATTCCTTTAGAGATATATGAGGATAATAAGAGCGCGCCTATCTCGTTCAGTCGTACTAATAATCAACGTTGTCGTAACTTTTTTATAATATCTCAAGTGCGTGAATGCAGAAAGCGTTAATAGTTCTCTTTTTTTTTTTTTTCGTTCATTCGCATAAAGCGGCGACACGATTTGTTCTTTACAACCATACCTCTCGTTCATTCATATATATATATGAAATTCTGAATAATTGCCTGAACTTACGTCTTCTCTCAATGACAATCGCAATTATTTTATTTTATTTTTCCCGTCGAAAAAATTCCTGAAAATTTCGACATCGGCGGTGAATTGGCCGAGCCGATATTTTACACGTATAACTCACAGATGGAGATATAAATTAGCCGTGGCAAACAAACGTGTATCTATACATTAAATATATATATATATATTTACAATACATACATACATACATCCAAAGAGTATAAAGAAAGAAATAATTGATTCGATAATAAACAGGCAGGAGTGAAAGGCGTAACAGGAAGTACCTAGATGAGTGGTGAGATAACAATAGAGTACCTAATGGATATGAACGCACCTATCTCTCTCTCTTTCTTTCTTTCTCTCGATGCTCTATTGGCTATAGGGAAAAAGAAAAAAAAAGGAAAAGAAAAAAGTAAAAAAAATACGTAAAGAAAAAATAGAAAGAAAGAAACCTACACACACACACACACTCTCTCTCTCTCTCTCGAGACAAGGCGGGAACGCGTTAATTATTAGGCACAGTCTTATTTTCTATCATCGTGGAATACAATCTAATAAGACGTATTATAAGCTACGGTGGTATCGATCAATTTTCTTGGAAGGGATCGACGGAGCCGAGCGCGTGGGTTCGTACCCCAAGATCGCAGCGAACACACAACAACAACAACCATTGCTCGTCGAACGTAATACACGTCCATTTAGAATGTATACGTACATCGTTCCTTACGTTGGATCAAAGCACAGACTTCGTAAATAAAAAAAATTTCACGGAAATAAAAGAAAGGTAAGATGAAGTTGGTTAAGGGACTCCGTCGTACTTGGTAAAGGCGTTAAAGATATCGGTACGGGACTAACGATGAGACCAACGGACCCAACGGTTAACCAACCGCTAACTTTGATCTTATCGTGAATACTTCTTCGATGGTTTCTAAAACGATTTTAATATCACTCCTACGTTGCATGGTGACGATACATATGTATATATATATATATGTGTATATATCTATATATATCTTTCGTAGGTTTAAACTGGTATAAAATTAAAAAGAAAGAAAAGAATAAATAAATAAATAAATAAAGAAAGAAAGGAAACTTATTTGAGAGAGAGAGAGAGAGAGAGAGAGAGAGAGAGTATTCTGTTAAGTAGGTTAAAAATCTAAAAACAAAAAAAGATTGTAAACATCGAAATACAATTATATTACCAAACATGATCGTACAAGGGTATATCATGAATATAACAAAAATAAATTGATTTTTAAATGAGTAGCATATATAAGAGGATAATTTTAATTATTTATTCTTCGAAACAACGAACGACGCCGGACTTTGTTATGAGCGTTAAACATTATTCGATATTACGAAATAATACGACGAAGTTTTATTCGTAATTTTAAATATAGAAACAAAACATATATATATATATATATATTTAAAATTATTCATTCTTGAAAACAAAATGAAACACATTGTAATCGAGCCGTTTTAGATTTCTCAAACGTCACATGAACATTCCGTGATAAAATAAATGTATAAATTCCATTTGAGATAAACAGATAGATAAAGTGAGTGAGAGAGAGAGAGAGAGAGAGAGAGAGAAAAGATTGTGAAGAAACGACTCGTGTTCTCGAAACGAGTCTCAAAAATGCATCGAGAAGCTTTCGTGCGGGCGTTAAGGATCAGATGACGCTAATGACGCGGCCATGTGTCCGCATATTGACGCTAACTGGACCGGCCAACGATGAAGAAGAAGAAGAAGAAGAAGAATAAGAAGAAGAAGAAGAAGAAGAAGAGGAGGAGGAGGAGCACGAGGACAGAGAGAGAAAAAAAATGGAAGAATACGAAGAAGCCGAAGAAGAAGAGAAGGAGGAGGAGGATGAGGAGGAGGAGGAGGAGGAGGAAGAGGGAGAATAAGAATAAGAAGGGCAAAGGAGGAAGAGGTGGCGATGCTTGCTCGGAGGAACCGGCACGCGGAGGTAACAAACGTCTCCTCGAGGCTTCGAAACGAAGACGAAAGAAAGAAAGGAAGAGAGAAAGATAGAGATAGAAAGGAAGAAAGAAAAGGACAAGAGAAGTAGAAGAAGACGAAGACGAAGAAGAAGAAGAAGAGAAAGAGGAAGAAGAAGAAGAAGAAGAGGAGGAGGTCGCGGAGAGGGGCTCGAGCGTGAGCCGAGGAGGCCGTTTTCAAGCCGCGGAGATGATTTACCTTACAACTAACAATATCCCTCCTTAAGGCTCTGGCGGATTTATTAGTTATCTCTCTCTCTCTCTCTCTCTCTCTCTCTCTCTCTCTCTCTCTCTCTTTCTTTCTTTCTCTCTTCTCTTCGGGAGGTAGGTATATACACTCGCGGGTGAAACGGGGAGGAGGAGAAACGCTTTGCGAGAGAGGCTTCTTCGTGAGAGACGCGAGTAAAAGAGAGAGAGAGAGAGAGAGAGAAAGATATAGAAAGGTGGAGATGTGCAAGAGAAAGATAGAAGGTGAAAGAGGGGAGAGAAGAGAGGGCCCGAGGCTCGAACCCGGCACCTCATTACCCGATAATTTACTACGCGAGTAATTAACTGGGCACACAAACGGTGCCACGTTATATACATCCGGTGTATGCTGGTATAGAAAGAGAGAAAGAGAGAGAGAGAGAGAGAGAGAGAGAGAGAGAGGAGAAAGATAGATAGATAGAAAGAGAAAAGAGGATGATGCTGAGGTAGACGACGAAGACTCTCTCTCTCTCTCTCACTCTTTCTTTGGTTCTTCTCGAATGGCCACGATCATATATTACTTCACTACGAACGATCCTCTTGCTGATCTATTTATCCATTCATTTCCACGATGGGATAGGCTTACTCCGGTAGACGATGGTGAAACAACTCTTGTAAGAAGAGTATCTTACCGTGTAAAAAGATTAAAAGAGAGAAAGTAAGAGAGAGAGAGAGAGAGAGAGAGAGAGAAACAGAGAATTTAAAGAAGAAGAAGACAGTTTACAATGGAACGAAGAGACCACCACGTGTTAAAAGATGCATCAAACTCTTGTACTTTGTCCTCTATTTCCAAGTAGACATAGAATCATGCTTGTCCAGTCGATACGTAGCATTGGCAAACGCGTGCCAAAAGCTTTGGATTACGAAGCTTGGTTAGAGCTCGCTCAGGTTTTCACACGGGTTATACCCTACCTACCTACCTACCTACCTACACCTCCATCGATCGATCGATTCTTCCGTCATTCTTCCTCGTTCATACCTATCACACGTAACGTCAATGACCGTGTATAGCCCTGGATAGCGAGATTAGAATTATCGGTATTTCGTTCGAGACCAGAATCGCTAAGGACTGAGGCGCTTAGGATACATAACCCTTACTGTCACCGAGTTCTTTTTTTTTGTGTTTTTTTTTTTTCGTTTCCTCTCTCCCTCTCTCTTTCTCTCTCTCTCTCTCCTTCTCCCCATGAAAATACCGAATCCCAAACGGAGTTTAGAGCTCCATTTATAGGCGTCTAACAGTGATACTTTCTATGGTCAACAAGACACGATCGAGGATTTTAACTTCGATAGTACATTTTACGATTTTTCGCGTACGCGTTCGATTTGTTATGTATCCTTCTCTCTCTCTCTCTCTTTCTCTCTCTTTCTCGCTCTGTCTTTCTCTCTTTCTCTTTCTTTC
>OU426995.1:4579405-4584405 GCA_911387935.1 Dolichovespula saxonica | reverse complement strand
GAAAGATAGGAAGCAAAGCAAAGTAAAGCGAAACGAAGCGAAGCAAGGCAAAACAAAGAAGGAAGAAAGAATTATCATTCGCCTAAGTTCGTTCGCCAATAAAGAGAGATAGGAAGGAAGGAAGGAAGGAAGGAACGAAGTACGGAAAGAAGAAAAATGAAAATGAAAATGAAAATGTCTACGAGAAATGTATATTATATTATTTCGTAATGATAATAATAATGATATTTATTATTATTATTAATATTATTATTATTGTTAGTATTATCGTTATTATTGTCATTATTATAAGGGAGTATTCGGCCGTATCGAGCTTGTCATCGGTTGTTACGCCTTTACGAAGGGGGCCAACGAGATACACTTGTGAGCGTAATTTATTAAGTAAGATTTTGATCGCCTTGTCGCACCAATGTCCGCGACGAAGAGAAATATCCATTTTAACTTGGTCATAATCGTTCGTACGACTCGATTCGCCGAGTAATTGATAGGAGATTTCGTGGAACCGAGCAGTCAGATGGCAGTCCTTTAAACGAGAGAGATAGAGATAGAAAGAGAGAAAGAGAAAGAAAGATAGAAAATGTGTGTGTGTGAGAGAGAGAGAGAAAAGAGAGAAAGAGATAGAATCTATGTGTGTTTGAGATATATATATATATATATATAATGTGTTTGTGTGTGTGTGTGTGATAGAAAGAGAGAGAAAGAGAGAGAGAGAGAGAGAGAGAGAAAGCAACTGCAGCAACTCTTTTTGGCGTTGGAGGTCCGGACTACCCGGACCTTCGACCATCGACACCCGTGAAAGATAGGAACGAGCCACGTACGACTTCGGTCCTCGGTAATTTATACGTTTATCTCGTTCCGTCAATATTTAAAAGAGGACACTCAGATGGGAGCGCCTTAGACTTCTTCGTAAAACGCGCGCCACCCGGCACGTTATGTCGTCCCGCGAATACCATCATCGTCTCTCAGCTCTCGAGTAATACCTACCCACCCACCCTCCCTCCCATCCTATCACCTCCCGCTGCTCCCTTCGATACCCGCCCCGATAGGCCCCCGGACACACTGTACCGTCGAATTAAACGACGTCCGGAACGACTTCTACCACAAGGGGAGAGGTGGGGGGATTCCGATCAAATATAACGGTAGAGAAATAGATAGATAGGAAGATTGTAAAATAGTACGGGATGACTTTTAAAACGATTAACATTAACATCGAGATGGATTGTTTATTTAGTTACTACTTAAATGTCGAAGCGATAACGGCGATCAAGGAGGACCGAATCTTTTTCCTTTTTTTTTTGTTTTGTTTCGTTTTTGGTTTCTCTTACAATGAGGAACAATTTATTTGATATACGATAATAATAATAATAATAATAATAATAATAATAATGATAATAATATTGTTATTCATATAACGATGTGTTTAATAATTATTATGTCCTTCGAATTGAACTCTAATTGAATTTTCGTTTTTTTCTTTTTTTCATATAATTCTAATCTATATCATTGTAATCTTGTTATAATCGTATTGTAATATAAACATTCGTTGTTTCGTACGATTAATTTTACTGTGTGTATCATCATCATCATCATCATCGTCGTCGTCGACGTCGTCATTCTAATTTCTATTCTATATATATCATTATCATTATTATTATTATTATTATTATTATTATTATTATTATTATTATTATTATTATTATTATTATTATTATTATTACTATTATTTAAAAATTATTATCATCATATATAAAATCGATCGTTCGAATATGGATATCAAATTTTCTCTATATATATATACGTATATAATAATTGCCCTAAGAAAATATTTTCTCAATAATCTTCGAGAAAGGAAGAACAATATAATAGAGTGAGCAAGACACACACAAAAAAGAGAGAGATAGAGAGAGGGGGAAAAGAGAGGGGGGAAGAGAGAGAGAGAGAGAGAGAGAGAAAGGATACAAAGCGTTGCAACATCGCGTATATGTATTAGCATGACAAAGAGCGCATCTGCAGTTCTTCGATTCGCCGGCAGCGTATATACGCGTGCGTGCATGCGTGCGTGCATGCATGCATGCGTGTTGTTTGCTCGCTTTCTTGCTTTCTTGCTCGCTCGCTCGCTCGCTCGCTCGCTTGCTTACGCACGCGTTCAAGTTTTACGTATCTGAAAATTCGAGCCTGAAAGTCGGGCACATACAATGAGAATAAATAGCTCGCGGGACTCGTGCCCCAGGTTGGGGACCTAATAATTATCCCTAAACATAGTAATTAAGCCCGTTCCCCGTAGGAAGATTTTGGTGGTGTCGCATGGACGTTTTTACTCTCCTTTAACCCCTGCTTCTCATCGCGACAATTATCGTCAAACTTGTGATTATCCTTGTTCGCCCGCGGGGAGTGGGGTCGTCAAAGAAAGAGAAAGAGAGAGAGAGAGAGAGAGAGAGAGAGAGAGAAAGAGAGAATGAGAGGAAGCAGAAAGAATGGAAGGACATTTTGTGCGGCGGGATCGGAGTCAGACGAGTACACGAATTAATCCCGTTGTTCCTTGGTGGACACATACTCGCGTGTTACTCGCGATCCCACGACATAAGGTAAGTAAGTACATATGGAGAGCGTGCGCATTCAACGCGCTTTAGATAATAATGAAAAAATTTATATGTGCACGTATATAATATATAGATATGTATGTGTACGTATATATACGTATATAAAATATATACGCATATATAAATCGTTACGTTCTCCGTTTAATTCGACTCTTGCTAAAATCATCTTCGACGTTATAAAAAAAGAAAAAAAAAAAAAAAACAGGAATTTCCATAAACAATATTTCAAGTCGATCGTTTTAATCCCACGCGAAGGCTCATATCAACGAAATTTATGTCTCAACGTGAAATGTCTATATCAATGTTGTATAAGTACTTACTAATATACATAACGCGTTGGTAAATCGATCATTTATACCTACGTATACAATGACAATTAAATTTTTCCTGTTTTATTTATTTTTTTTTATTATTATTATCATCGTTATCATTAATAATATTATTTTTATTATCGTTATATAACAATAATCCAACGTCGAAGGCGATTCTAATGAATTATTAATCGATAATGCGTAAACTACGACGGAGGTTTACAATTTGCCAGAACGTTTGATCGACGGCAGGAGGCCGATCGTAAGCATTGCTACCGTGTCACGGAAGGCCGGATTCGAGAAGAGAAGACGCCTAACATCCATACACGTTCGCTCACTCATTCATGCTCGCACAATTACACGCGCGCGCACAAACGCGCGCCTCTACACGTTCGAAAAAAAAAAATATATATATATATATATATATATATATATATTTGTGCGTAGCAGAGCGCGTATGATTAGTGTAATAAGTAGTTTTTTCAAGGCGGATCCATCCAAGAGTACAAAAGGGAAAACAAAGCCGATGGCTGGAAGGCAGCTAATTTCGATCGAGGTACCTCGAGGACAAAAGGATTAAGGCGTGTGTGCGTATGGAAACGTTAAAGGTGAGGTGAGGTGAGGTGAGGTGAGGTGAGGCGAGGCGAGACGAGGCGAGGTGAGGTGAGGAGGATGATGAAGGGAGTAAGGGGTAGGGAAGGTGTTCCTAGTGACGACGATGACGATGGTCATGGCGATGGCGATGGCGATGGCGATGGTGGTGGTGGTGGTGGTAATAATGATGGTAGTGGTAACCATGTATGATAGTAGTAGTAGAGGTAATACGTCTCTGCTAGTGGATAAATAAAAAGCATACTCGGTCTCGACACGCACGTCCTCCCTCGTCCATTCATCCTTTTTCTGAAGCGGACTACTCTCTCTCTCTCTCTCTCTCTCTCTCTCTCTCTCTCTGCGCTCGCTTTCGAATCAAAAGGCGGGAGCACCCTTTCGTTTCTCTTTGCGCTAACATTTTTTTTCCTTTTTTCTTTTTTTTCTTCCTCTCTCTCTCTCTCTCTCTCTCTCTCTCTCTTTCTCCCTGTCTTTTTCTCTTTCCTTTTAACCTATCTCACTCGTTTTCCCTTCTTACATCTCTCTCTCTCTCTCTCTCTCTCTCTTTTTCTCTTAGCCGCCCTCTTTATTATGCGACTATCCATACCGACAAAAGAAAAAGGGAGGGTGCGTGTGCAAGCCAAGACAGAAAAAGGGGTAGGGATACAACCGGTACATACCAACAATGAACGGGACCGGTGAGTGAGCGAGACCGAGTGGATCCAAAACGGATTAATTACGGTGTGCCTCGGTAATTAGCCCTGCGGGAATTCTCTCTCTCTCTCTTTCTCTCTTTCTCTCTCTCTTTCTCTCTATCTTTCTCTCGCTCTTTCATCGGTACGACCTAACTCCATACTATTTTCGGCTTGGTATCGCGCTACCTGGTCGGATCGTTTCATCTCCGGAAGCGTCTCTTTCTTTCTTTCTTCCTTCCTTCCTTTCTTTCTTTCTTTCTTTCTTGTTTCTCTCTCTCTCTCTCTCTCTCTCTCTCTCTTTTTGGCTTTTTTTCTTTTCTCATTCATCCCTTCTACCCTTTGTATTAACAGCACCCTGTCTCATCGGACTATAAGGGCAGTAAATAAATCAAATCGATTCCCGTGATACGAAGCTTCTTTTTCATCGATTATTATTTCAATAGAAAAATAATCGATATTATTCGATTAGATCGGTGGGGCGTGGTTTGGGGAGTGGGGGTGGGGGTGTTAATGGAAGGAGGTTTATATGTTACGCGATACATTTTCTCGACAATTTTTTAATCGGAAGATTTTTGTGGCGTGTGAAAAAGAAAAAGAGAGAGAGAGAGAGAGAGAGAGAGAGAGAGAAATGAAAAAAGAAAAAGAAAAAATTAAGGAACAAGAGAGAGAGAAAGAGAGAAGAGATAATAGAAAGAAAAAAGTGAAAAAATAAGAAAGAGAAAGAGATAGATAGAAGAGAAAAGAAAAAGAAAAAAGTGCGAAAACAAAAGAGAGAGAGAGAGAGAGAGAGAGAGAGAGAATATGAC
>OU426995.1:4554405-4576905 GCA_911387935.1 Dolichovespula saxonica | reverse complement strand
CCTTGCCGCGAGTTTCTCCCGTAAGGAAGTTCTCCTTTTATTAAGCACTTCCGGGTAAGAATATAACGAGCGTAATTAAGGAGATGCCTGGTGAGAACTTTACTAATAACTCTGGACGAGGCGCCATCCTCTCCTCTCCTCTCTCTCTCTCTCTCTCTCTCTTTGCGGTTGGCGTTCCAGAACTTTGTTAACTCTCTTCTAAGCTTCCCCTCTGGCTTCTCCATGCCCTCTCATCTATAGAAGAAGCGAGTAAAGGGAAGAAGAGATGGACAAAGATAGAGATAGATGGATACATAGATGGATAGATAGAGACAGAAAGAGATATATAGATATATAGGGAATATGGCGAGCGAAATGAAGGGAGTTTCCCCGCGCTATGGAGCGAGTTTTTGGACGATTAGATTAGACGGCTCCGATCCTTGGCCGATGTACCAGCTGTCCACCGGAATTCGCTCAAGAATCTGCCTAAGTGGATGAAAGCAACGTGGAAGATCGTTCTCGGCCGATTCGTCTCTCTCATCCCCTACTAAACGGCTCCTACACTCGCGCATCGCTTCTTCTATCCTCTCCTCTCCGCTACTCTCTTCTCCTGTTATCCTCCCTCCTTGTAATGAACGAACCGTACGAGTTCACGGAACTTCTTTATTGCCAAAGTTGGTCGACGTACGAGCGACCACTGATGGCCGGCGTTTAGCGATAAAGGATTAAAAATCGATTCGGTCCTGTCGATGAGGAGGCAAACAACTTTTCCTTTACGCATACAAACAAACAAACAAACAAACGAGCACACGTATTTTTATCACGCGTCTATCAACACGTGCGTGTATATCTCTCTCTCTCTCTCTCTCTCTCTCTCTATATATATATATATATATATATATATATATATATATATATAAATTTAAAAATTCTCTTTCATCCACCTTCTATTCTTTTCTCATTTAATTCGTCCCTTCTTTTCTCTCTCTCTCTCTCCCTCTCTCTCTCTCTCTCTCTCTCTCTCTCTCTCTTTGTCTGTCTGTCTCTCTCTCTCTCTCTTCGATGTAAGCGAAATACATTCGTCGTAGAAGCGATCGTTTCATTTCATTTCATTTTATTTCATGCGACCTAATAATGACGTCACCGTACGACAGTTATTCGCCGTTGAAACGCGATTCAAACGAGATCGTAACTAAATTTACTCGTAGAAAATCTTTTTGTGAGCCGAGGTCGGCTTACTTGCACGGTAAAGGGAATGAAAAAAGAAAGAAGAACAAAAAAAAAATATATATATATATATATATCTAGAGAAAGAGAAAGGTAGGGAGGGTTGAGGGGGTGACGAAACGATGCAAGACGAAGGAGCATGGGCGATCGATAACAATAATAATGGGAAATGATCGCGACCGCAGTGGCACGTGATCCAATGATTATGCCCAGGAGGCGATGCCTCATTATTTCGATTTCCAAGTAACTAACCAACGACCTTAGCAGCCTCGCAAAATATGAACTATCTCTTTCTCTTTCTTCCTTCCTTTCCTTTCTTTCTTCGCGAGAGGATCATCATCGTCATCGTCATCATCGTCGTCATCATCATCATCATCATCATCATCATCATCATCATCATCATCATCATCATCATCGTGCGAACCCAATCATCTTCGACGAATCTTCCCGAGTATGGATCCGAGCTCGTACGATATGCCGATATACGCATACGTAGAAGAAGAAGAAGAAGAATTGTACTTTATAAGGATCGTAGGACTATGAGAGATCGATCATTCGATCGATCGATCGATCGATCGACCGTTTGGAGTTCATTCGAAAGAAACTTCATCGTAGCGGTGATCGCTACGATTTAACGTTCGAATATTAAAGTTGTATTATATATCGTATGGCACGTTCCAATAAGATACGATTAGAATATTAGATAAGTTTAGATCGGATATTCCGAAGGAGTTTAAAATTGCCCTGAAAATTATGCAAATTTGTATATAAGTATCCTTTATTCACACACACACACACACACACACACACACACACACACACACACACATATTCATGTATATATATATACTATCTCTATATTTAATTTGTTTCAATGATTGTATATATATATATATATATATATATATGTATGTATATACGTAAGAAGAGACGCAGGTTGCGAGATAAGAGAAAATTATGTTCATAAGAACGTTGAAACTACGTGGGCGTACAAATAAACCGTCTCGCATCGATGCTTACCAATAAAAGGCAATTTCAATAATTTTACTTATTCAATCTCGAATCGTAACACTGCGACGTACTTAAGGTTATAAGGTCAGTATATATAAAGGTATCTACATTAGCGAGAAGTTTTACGGATAATAACGATTCAACATGATTTTGCATAGACGACCCGAACATTTTCTTAAAGGATTGAAGGAAGGAAGGGAAAAAAGAGAGAAAAAAAAGAATAATAATAATAAAAATAATAAGAATGAAGACGAAGAGAAAGAAAATATTGGTAACCTTGTATAAGCTAAATCGGATTAAGTGCCAACCGATCTCGAAAGATATCACATAAAATTTCACTTTCCACGTTTCGCGATATTTCCTTCTACTCGATTTCACATTCCGACAGTGCGGTATAAGACTTTACGTATGCATGTACCCGAATAAGGGATGAGAGTAATGAGAAAAAAAATAATAATAATAAAAAAAAAAAATAAAATAAATACATTAAATATACACACACACACACACACACACACATATATATATGTATACATTCGTGTATCGTTGCCTTATGCCAATAATATACTTCGATCGTTCGACAATCGATCCGATCGATTTTCAGCGAACAAAAATCATTTCTCTTCGCCTATTTAAGTATCAACCACGTTTGTCTCTACTTTCTATTGGAAATTATTTTCAGATTTAACGATGTTATCCTCTGTTTATCGAGAAAAAGACAGACAGACAGAGAGAGAGAGAGAGAGAGAGAGAGAGAGAGAGAGAGAGAGAAGGAAAACGCTAATAATAGTACGGTAAAACGTTCGGAAGAGATCGGCCGAAGTAGTTAGAAAGGTGTAATTATAACAATGTGAGAGAGTACAGGGAAGAAAGGAGATCTCTCTTCCACGAAGAGGAGACGGTGGACCATCCCGAGCCCGAAGCCGCGATTTCTGCACCTGCCGAGGCCGTAGATGCAAGCTCGGTGCATAACGATCCTTCGAGAGAAAGAGAGAAAACGAGAAAGAAAGAGAGGGAGAGAGAGAGAGAGAGAGAGAGAGAGAGAGAGAGAGAGAAAGAGTTAGAGTTAGTAAGAAAGAGTAAGAGAGAAAAAGAGAGAAGAGAGTACATCCTTCTCCGGGCCATTGCACGCCGATAGGGGATCCATTCGAGGCGAAGAATCCAGAAGAAACGATCTCGTCCTTCCGAGAGGAAGATAAGAGACCGAGGCGACCAAGAGGAACGAAGAGAGAGAGAGAGAGAGAGAGGGAGAGAGAGAGAGAGATGAAAAAAATGGGGTGATGAAGGAGAGAGAGAGAGAGATGAAAAAGTAGTAGGAAAAGAAGTTCGATGGTAAAAGTTAGCGAGAAGGTAGCATACAGAAATTCCTTCGAGGCACATAACCACTGTCTTCCTTTCTGTTCCAATATCGATAGAGCACGAGGTTCGAAGGTTACAAGGTAATTATTCGGGATAACGAGCGTACCAGTCTGTTTCTCGAAAACACTTTCCCATCCGTTGTAACATAGCCACGGTTCAACTTTATGGATACCTACTTGCTTGCTTGCTTGCTTGCTTGCTTGCTTGCTTGCTTGCTGCTTTGTATGGATAAAAAAAAATGAAAAAAGTAATGAAGAAAGAAGGGAAAAAGAAAGAAAGATAAAGATAAGTGAAAAAGTGGAATCAAAATTGAATTTCTTTTTTTTTTGTCTCTCTCTCTCTCTCTCTCTCTCTCTCTCTCTTTTTCTCTCTCTCTCTCTCTCTCTCTCTCTCTAACGTAGAGAAATTACAAGGTCGTACAAAAATCGACGAAAAATAGTTCCGAACGTTGCCATATTAATCGTGAAATTAATGAAACATTATTGGATCGTTTTTTCTAAGTACTTTCTTGTACGCAGTCTCAGAGAGCCTCACGGTTCGACATTATGGATACCTTACTTGTTGTAATTTATAAAAAAAGAAAATAAATAAATTCTCTTTACGTAATAAAAATTATAAGGTCGTACGTACGAAGAGCTACGATAAACGGTATATTACGACATTAATTGGAAAAAAAAAAAATTAATCGGACAGGATTAATTCGTTTCTTTATAAAACGCCATTAGATCTTCCGCTCAGCCCAACGTCAAGAATTAAACTGTCTTACCGTTTCACCGCGTGTGAAGTCGTAATCGTGACTAAACGAAAATATGCGAATACGTGCACGAGTACGCGTGTGTATAGGTTACGAAGGTTAATAGAAGAAAATATTGTGTATAATGTACATACACATAGTAAACAAAGATAGATACGTACATACGATTTAGATCCATCTATGTTTAGATACTATGTACGTAAATAAGAGATTAGAGACGCAAAGCAATGTTATCCTAAAATTATTACTCCTCGTACAAAGGAAACATTTCGATTCCTATAGAATTTTTATGTAAATAAACATTCGATTCTACGTCAAAGGAGTGACGTAAGCTTGTGCGTTAATCATTGAGAAACTAAGATAATATTTTTTCGTTGATTCCATCTCTCCCCATATTTTCTCCCACCATTCCGACTCTCTCTCTCTCTCTCTCTCTCTCTCTCTCATTCTCTCTCTTTCTCTCTTTCATTGCATCTGTAAAAATTTTTTTAATCATTACGAAGTTTCTTATCTCTTTTTCGTCAATAATAAAACTGTCGTGCCATGTTAAATCGTAATACGTTTAATAAGAAAAGTTAATAATATTTTTTTATATCGGCGACCGGGAAAAAAAATTTACGAATTAAAGATAAAGTTTATGAAGCGCTACACCTAACGTACGACAAAAGAGAAAGCGATAAAGAGAGAGAGAGAGAGAGAGAGAGAGAGAGAGGGAGAGAGAGAGAGAGAGAACGAAGAAAACATGAAATCGCACCGCCGAAGGATAATTACAGGCCGTTAATCGAGCGACGATTAGGAAGAAATACGTCCACCCTCATAGAGGTCAACGGGTTAAACGGACCCAACCGCGACAGGATAGGTTGGACAAGGCTTTCTGAGACGCCAAGAAAAGAAAAAGAAAGAAAGAAGATGAAGAAGAAGAAGAAGAAGAAGAAGAAGAAAGGGCCAAGGGCATAAAAGGAAGGAGAAAATGCACGGAGGGCATCGGTTCCCGTGATAAAGTGCTCATAATGTTTTTAACGAGTAAGCCACACGTAATTTTATAATTCGGTTGAGTCTACGAGCACATACACACATCCACGTACACACACACGCACACATTTACCCTTTCTCTCTCTATCTTTCTCTTTCTCTCGTACACATACATACATACATACATACATACATACTCACTATGGTCGGTATTTCGAGAGTGGGTATAATGATTCGATGATTACGCGGCCATATCTCAAGAGTAGGGCTCTACAGCCGGTGAGGAGATCACCGTCTTATACGTCAGGATGGAAACAATGTCGGTGGACCCTCCCACGCCACGTAGAAAGACTGTACCATAGTAAGGCCCAGTAATTCTCCCAATTATAAAATTATTATCCTGCGGTTGGCACCCCCGGGCAACACGCTGGACCAGTCTTCCTCCTCCTCCTCCTCCTCCTTCTTCCCTCTTCCTCTCTTCTCTTTTCTTCTCTTCTTTCTCTTAGCCATCTTCTTCACGTCATTTCTCTTCTCCGTCGCTTCCTCGCATCTTCGACCATCTCTCTCTCTCTCTCTCTCTCTCTCTCTCTCTCTCTCTCTCTCTCTCACTCTCTCTCTCTCACTCTTCTATCTATCTATCTCGTCGATATTCTCTTTCGTTCGAAAAAATTTCTCTTGCAAACGCATCGTAGACAAACCTTCTTTTTTTTCGAATCTCAATAACACTTTTTGCGAAATACCGAAGAAAAAACATTTACACGCGTGAATGGTAGGAACGATCGAAGGAAGAAACGAAAAGGAAGGGAGGATAGAGGAAAAAGGAAAAAAGGAGATAATTTAATATTTCGCGTAAAACGGACCGATACGGTGGATCGATAATAATTGATAAATATTCGGTTACAATTTTTCTCACTGTTACCTAAGCAAATCCTTAAACGGCCCGGGGGAAAACTCTTTGAAGAAGAATAACGATTTTTATCCATCTGCGAAAGGATTCGTAGAAAAATTTATATCGGTCGTTAGCGTAAATAAGATCGAGGGTGGAGGAGCGAAAAATACATAAATATGGCGACAGTAACTGCAAAAGGTCGCACACTCTGGAATCGCACATTCTTCTCTCTCTCTCTCTCTCTCTCTCTCTCTCTCTCTCTCTCTTTCTCTCTTTCTGTTCTAACTCGAGCTCGTTCATAATCCAGCTGGTTGCTGGCGTTGACTTTAACCGAGCTCGTCCGCTACGTAGCGCGTAAGAACGTGTGGATACGTGCGTGAAATTTCAGCTCAAGTGAAACACGAGGAAAACCTTCGAAGTTCGAGGCATCGCCTCTTCGCCCCTCTCCTTGCCTCTCGGCGTCCCTTGGTTAAAGGGTAGCGATTTCAGACGACATATGTCTGTGAGTGTACTTTTCCTCGAGTACCGCTCGACGGATAATTAATGAGACTCGTTTCGTTGCTCTTGACGTCCGACTGTCGTGGAATATAATAAATATATATATATATATAAAGGAAACAAAAAGAGAGAGAAGAAAAACAATAAAGAAATCGTTCGTTCGTCCTTGAAAATTTTACGTAACTACGATCATCCTTATATTCGACTTTCCGCGTATACTTTGCATAATACGATATGCGTACAACATACCCTTACCAATGCCATTTCGTTGCGATAAAATATCCTTGCCGTCTCTTTTTATAAATTCATAAGAATACTATTAATACGAAATGGAAACGAAAAGGCTTGGTAATGATCGTGCGACGAAGATTGAACCTAAGAAGGAAGAAATCGTGACGCTTAGCGTGTCCCGGAAGCTGGACCCTCGAGAAGCAGCACGGACCGTCACGTCCGTGGACCATTAGTCTCGTCTTCGAGAGAGAGAGAGAGAGAGAGAGAGAGAAAGAGAAAGAAAGAAAGAAAGAGTGTGTATAAGAGGTGAACGACGAGATAGAGGAGTCCGTGGGTGGGGTGGGCCGCAAGTTAAAAGGACAAGAATGTTTGACAGCCATTTTTCAGTGATCACGCCGAGTTAGTTATCGACCGGTAAGATCTCTCACCCCTGGCCGCCCAATCTCGAGAGGCTATTCTTCCTTTTCTATTTCTCTTCGCTCCCAATGAAGCAAAAGAGAGAAAGAGATAGAAGGAGAGAGAGAGAGAGAGAGAGAGAGAAGACGAGATATAATCTCTTTCTCTCTCTCTCTCTCTCTCTCTCTCTCTCTCTCTCTCTTTCTCTGTCTCTCTGTCTCGCACGCACGAAAGAAGGATAGATAGATATAACTCTTGAGGATCTCGACGCCATCTCTTTCTCTCTTTTCTCGTTCTGTCTCTCTCTTTACCTCCCGCGACGAACTCGACCTGTATTGTCAGCAATGACCGGCACTGACGAGGCCAAGTTCGAAAGAACATCCTCTCTATCTATCTATCTATCTATCTATCTATCTATCTATCTATCTTTTTCTCTCTTATATACACTCTCATACACGCACTCTCTCTCTCTCTCTCTCTCTCTCTCTCTCTCTCTCTCTCCTCCTCTCTCTCTTCCTCATATCTCTAATGTCGAGGCATTGTGAGCCTAGTTAGCGGACGAACCGCCCAACGCAGCGTGATTCATTTTTGACTTCCACGAAAAATTCTTGATTGATCGGAAATTAGAGAGTTTAAATACCGGCCCGGGGCTACGACACGTCCGAATGAAGATCGTAATCGATCGGGGACGCACCGACGAAGAATTCTCTCTCTCTCTCTCTCTCTCTCTCTCTCTCTCTCTCTCTCTCTCTCTCTCTTACTCGTTTCGACGAGAAAAAAAAAGAGAGATAGAAAGAAGAATAAAAGAGAAAGAGAGAAAGAGAGTATGGCCGTTCTCGAGGATGATGCCTGGCTTAGCCTCTCGATTACCCATAAATCTGCGTTAAAGCTTCGAGGCCGTCGACTTAAATGACGGACCAGTCTTCTCCTTCTCCTTCTTCGTCTTCTTCTTCTTCTTCTTCTTCTTCTTTCTCTTACTTCCTCTCTCGTTTCGCTTCGCCACGGGGCCGCGGGTGGAACGCAAAGTGTTCTCTCTCTCTCTCTCTCTCTCTCTCTCTCTCTCTCTCTCTCTCTCTCTCTCTTTCTATCTATCTTTCACTCGCGGCCGCATTTTTGCGCTCCTCGCCTTTCGGTAATTACTGGTATTTTTTAAACGCCGCCGATTCATGCCGGACTAGTAAATCATTATAGAGTTAACCTCGCGGATGTGTAATTTATAACTCCGCGCTATTACCCCCGCCAACCTTTCTCCTCTTCCCTTTTTCCTTTCCACCGACCAATATCTTTCCACCCCTCTCCCACCCCACCTCTTCACTCCCACCCTAATCCACCCCACCTACCCGAAGGGAACCGAGCGAATTCCCGTGGAATCGAGATAATTCGCGTTATCGAGGGAATTTCAAATCGTTCAGCTACTTCCAAATTGCTACTCCGTCGTTTGTAAATCAAGGTATCTCCTATACACACACACACACACACACACACACACGTACACACACACGTACGTACGTATGTACATACATATATACGGACGTAGATAGATAGATAGATAAATAGGTGGAGATACCTATATAAAATATATGTATAAGTATATGTGTATATAGATAGACTCAAAGAAGAAGCGAATCGATCGAGAGAGACACAGAGATAGAGAGAGAGAGAGAGAGAGAGAGAGAGAGAGAGAGAGAGCTCGCAATTAACGAATCAGATACTACGCGACATCAAAAAGACAAATGACCCGGCGAGATGGGAGCGGATAAACGTTCGTCCTTCTCTTTTTTCTTCGTCTATTCTTTCCTTTTTCTTTTTCTTTTTTATCTTTTCATCGTCCCACCCCGCCATTCTCCTCCCATCCCCATCCCCATCTACGTCTACGTCCCCGTCCCCGTTCGCGATGCTCGAGCTTGACGAGTATGAATCGGAGATCTGATAACCGAAGAAACGGCTTGGGCGAGGGCGTATAAGAGGAGGAGGAAGGAGGGAGAGAGATAGTGGGGGAGAAAGTGGAAAGAAGAAGAAGAAGAAGAAGAGAGATAGAGATAGAGACAGAGAAAGAGAGAGAGAGAGAGAGAGAGAGAGAGAAGAGATGGTGGATGAGTATGAAAATTATTCTCTGGACGCACGTACGGAGCGCGCACACACTTGTCAAGATGGCGCATGGAATTAATTAAATTAAGCCTGCACCTCCCTCGGTGAAGGTTACCTGGAGACTCCTCTTCTCCCTCTCCCTCACCCTCTCTCTATCTCTCTACGTTCCTTCCATCCAAAGAGAGAAAGAGAGAACATTCTCAGGTAGGTAGAAAGAGTCAAAAAAAAAGAAAAGAAAAGAGAGAGAGAGAGAGAGAGAGAGAGAGAAGGATAGAGCACGAAGGGATCTTTGGTTCGACATCGAGTGCAAGTCATTCCAGTCATCGGTTGCTCCGTAGGAATCTCGCGTGCTCTCGCCCGTGTCTTTGAGCGAGCGAGCGAGCGTGCGTGCGTGCGTGCGTGCGTGCGAGCGAGCGAGCGAACGAACGAACGAGAGAACGAACGAACGCTCGCGCGCTCCCGAGGAGGACGCGCGTAGGTGGGCGAGGTGTTTTGACGTTTGCCCTCGCGCCAGGTATTCTCTCCTACCTCCCGTAAGTAAGTCTCGCCGTGTCGGAGAGTATCCGAGACTCCCAAACCCAAACTCAACTCGATCGTAACCGGGACCGTCCTATAATGCACGAGTATTATACGCGAAAACGGGACGAATTCTTATTTTTTTCTCCCTTCTTCTTCTTTTTTGTTTTTTGTTTCTTTCTCTTTCCTTTAATCTGATAATGTGTCACCGACGATCCTCGTTCGACGATCACATCGTACTACGTATCGATGCAAATCGATCTATTCGATATACCGTATATATCGTTGTTATCGAAGTTTCCGACGATCGGGATGCAAGGTGCCGTCGATGCACCTCGATGTTTTTTAAATCGCCTTGCATTTCGATCGTGGGGAGGTAGGGTGTGTGGGGATGGGATCGTTCGTTTCGTTTTTCTTTTTTCATTTATTTTTTTTACTTTCTACGATTCCTTTCCTTTCCTTTATTTCTATTTTTCCTTTTTCTTTCTTCTTCCTTATCACTTTCGGGCTGAAAATCATTTCGGTTGATACTACTCGGGACGTTTCCCGTCAAAGCAAAAACAAAATCTTCCGAAGGTACCGTCGATGATTTATATGACACAGAGAAGGGTTATGCTAACGTTTCATCATACTTACTTACACACACGCACACGCACACACACACACACATATATATCATGAATTATAAGCGCTGTTTTAAAGCAGAGATCACAGCGACCCGGTGGAACGCGAGAAAACGAGCGAAGAGGAAAGAAGACGAGAGAAAGGAGAAAAGTAAAATAAGGAGAAAGAGAGAGATAGATAGATAGATAGATAGATAGAGAGAGAGAGAGAGAGAGAGAGAGAGAGAGTGAAATGGTAGGAGTGAAAGGGAATGAATGAAAAAAGTCGAAGGACCGGGGCGAGCTACGTCAAGCTTTGGTATTGCAGTTTAGGTGCTACGTACGTCGGCCAGTGCCGGCTTGTTGACACTTGGCCCCTGGCCCGCTAAATCGCTTTGGAGTTAAGCGTCCGCGGGGCCTAAACGTCTCTCCCCTGCAGAGCAAAGGAATAATGCGAAGAGAAGTGGGATAGACAGAAAGAGAGAGAGAGAGAGAGAGAAAGAGAATGAGAAAGAGAGAGAAGGAGACGTCGAAGGAAGACGAACGAGAAAGAAAATAAAAAAAAGAAACAGAGAGAAAGACAGAGAGAGGGAGAGGGAGAGGGAGAGAGAGAGAGAGAGAGAGAGAGAGAGAAACAGAAATAGAGAAACGGTCGAGAGTCTTCGGGATAAAGGATGCAAATGTTCGCGCCGGCCATCAAAATCTAATTAACCAACGAAAGAACGGGGCTTGGGCGAAAGGTAAGAAAGATGAACGAACGAAAAAAAGGAGAAAAAAAAGTAAAGAGAGAAAAAAGGAGGATGTAAAAAAGAAGGGGGAAAAAAGGGAGGGAGATGAATAAAAAAAAAAAGATGAAGAAGAAGAAGCAGAAGAAGTAGAATAAGTAGAAGACGAAGGAGGAGGAGAAGGAGAAAAAAGAGTAAGGAGGATAAAACGAAAAGAAAGAAACGACAAAACAGACAAAAAAAGAAAAGAAAAAGGAAGGTGGGAGGATGAGGAGACGAGGTGGAAGAAGAGGGCAGCAGGTTCGAAGGTGTCGGGGGGCAAAGGAGGAGGAGGGGGGGCCTTCGGTAAGGTTCGCATCCTTTATGCATATGCCAGCCTCGAAAACTTCTTTCCTTCTTTTTCTTTTTTCTTTTTCTTAATCTTTTTCCTTTTTACCTCTTTCCTTCCTTCCTTCCTTCCTTCCTTCCTTCCTTCCTTCCTTCTTTCTACCTTTCACTCCTTCTTTTTTCTTTTTCATTCTCTCACTCCGACTCTCTCTTCGTCTCGTAAGAAAGCACACCTTCTCTCGCCCTCAGCTGACTTCGTCAGGCACCTTCGTTCCCTACGTAGTGAAAGAAACGAGCCAAACGAAAATCTCTATATACCGAGAGAGCCGTTACAAGCGGAGTTTATGTCGCTCTCGTACCAGCTTATAACACCTCGAAGGAGGCACGAAATTCGTCGGCACGTAACTCGCCTCCTGATTATAAGGCCCCGCCCCCGCGCGCACCTTCAACCCTCCTCCCCTGCTATCTCCTCACTCCTAACACCATCCGACAGACCTCGACACTGTCGGGAGAACGGCCGGTCCGGACGACCGTGTAATGGGATCGGCGTACATACCTATATCGGATTAGAATGATATTGTATAAAAAAAGGGGAAGAAAAAAGAGAAAACAAATATATTTACCAACTTCGTCTCCGTGCACGATTGGAATTTGTTTGTTTATCGCGTGGACGTGTTTTTGTTTTTTTTTTTTTTTTTTTTCTTCGAACGATAACGCGACGACGTAAATGGACACGCGTATGGAACGATTACGATTATATCTATCGATCGTAACAATGATTTAAACGACATTGAGATTTATTCTTGTTAATTGGATACATATATATATATATATATATATATATATATATATATATATATATATATAACTAGGTAAGAAGAGAAACAAAGGAAGAAAATGTTAATTTTAGATAATTGAAAATCAAACTTACATAGCAGGTTACAAACCAGAACCAATCAGAGCTTAGACAAGCGTAGAACCGTGGAATGAGAAAGAAAGAAGCTTCGGGGCCTTTGGCGAAATGCCAATCGCAGAGTTGTGGGCATCGTGAAAGCAAAAGGACCCGAAAAAAAAGAGAAAGAGAAAGAAAAAAAAAGAGAGAGAGAGAGAGAGAGAGAGAAGGAGAGAAAGAGTTAAAAGGGTCCCGAGGAGCGGCCTCTCGCGCGAGATATAACCGTGTCTGGCTTGTGTTACGCGTTAACACGAGTGGTTGTTGGTTTATTAAGGTTATTGATGCAAGATCGGATCTACGCTCCGCGGATTAGTCCGACTCCGACTCTGATTCCTCGCCCATCCTTCGTTCTTATTCCTTTTCTCTTCTTTTCTTCCCTCCCGTTGCCTTCCTTTTATTTTTATTTATTTATTTATTATACATTTATATTATATGTGTATATATATATATATATATATATATATATATATATAACATAATATATAATATTCGTTTTATATAATATAAATATATACCTAAATTTCAATTTATCATTATTATTATCGTTACTGTAATGTATTATTTATTCATCATCATCATTATTATTATTATTATTATTATTATTATTATTATTATTATTATTATTATTATTATTATTAATTTTTTTCTTCTCTCATTTATCACTTGCACCCCTTTTTCTTGTGCAGCCTCGTATTTACCGTCACTCTCCCCCTATCACCCGTCCAACCCATACGTATGTACGTACTCACGATCCCACACGCAACACGGATCAACCCAATTTCCTCTCTTTCCTCTCTTTCCCAACTCTTATTTGCCACGATTTCTCCGACTCGACTCCGTACCGTCCTCTTTGATTCAGAAAATTGACAAGAAATTCGACTCGTCGATTAATCGGACGACTCAACTCGACTCAAACGTCGATGACTCGATCGTTCTATCGCGAATCCGATAGACCAAAACAAACCCATCGATCCATTGATCCATCCATACATCGAAGCAAGAGACCCATCATCCATCGATCCTGTTCTTCTCCTTACCATCCTTGGATATATGTATATATAACTATTATAAATATATATCGTGCCGTGCGATCGCGCGACTCGCGCAACGAGTTATTTTATCGATCAAAATTCTTTCCAACCTTAAAAGCGTCGAACAAACGGACGTATGTACGTATTTTCATCTACGTACGTAAGTATGGTACGTACGGACGTAAGTATGTATGCAAGTAAATAAGTAATTAAATGTTCTTGATCGAAATTTGATTAAATGACCCTGATGAAGGGGACCGGATTGAGCTGGGAATGGGTTTGGTGGGATACACGTAAAAACGGTTCTCTTCGTTTCTCGCCTGTAAATTCTTTCTCAACGCGCATCAGTATAATACTTTTCTGTTTTGCCGGTCGCATGCGATCGCATGCAATCATCGCACCTTTCGAGTTTTCCCTTTCCGAACGATTCCTTAGGCATAGTAAACGATAATATTTATTCTTCTTATCTGGCGAATCAACGAGAAACGAATGATAATAATAAAAAGAAAAAGGGAAAGAAGGAGAAGAGGAAGAAGAAGAGGAGGAGGAGGAGGAGGAGGAGTAGGAGGAGGAAGAAGAAGACGAAGAAAAAGAAGACAAAAATTCAAGAATAATCTTTCTCCCGTGGCAAAAGAAATTTCTCCGAACGATCGAGCCAGCTGGATCGTTGCGATCGAAGATCGAAGTAGTTTCCGATGTCAACGCGCTCGATCTCCCGCGGCCCGTTCTCCAAGGGTAATTCGCGATCCGTGTCGGTCGTAATTCCTCTTTCTCCCCTCCCCGACCCCCTCCCTCTCGCGGACTCGCGTCCTCGCCCGGAATTACAGGCGGATTTACAAGGGGCGCCGGATTTACAAGCCGACCAAGAGTGGCCTTCCCTGTTCGCCGATGCCCCGCGTTCGCCTCTGAAATCGTTCGAGAGTACCGAAAAAGCAGACCGCGAGAGAAGAGAATTCTTACTTCCCCATCTCTCTCTCTCTCTCTCTCTCTCTCTCTTTCTTTCTTTCTTTCTTTCTTTTCGTGGAGAGGAAAAAAAAAGACCTTTGCTTTCTTTTTGTTCCTTCTCGTTAACCCGTCGTTGAAACGTTGCAACGATGCACCGATGCATTTCTCGCTCGAGAATCGAGGCTTTTTCTTTTGCTTTTTATTTATTTATTCTTCATTTATATATACCTATATAAATATATAAATAGAAATAATTATTTATTGTTTCTTTTCTTTTTTTTTTTAATTTATTTTTACTCTCCTCGTTCCTACGGAATATTTACGAATATTCGCCAAAAGTAATCCTGGTCGGGGGTCTTATATAAATGTAAATCGAATAGAGCGCATCCGTCTTTCTCTAAGATGGTAGAACGAGACCTAAGAATCGTTGATTTTAAACGGGTGCGCGAAAAAGCATTAATGTCTCGAGGACACGCCCCAGGATTTTTGGTCAATAACGCTCGTTCCTCTTTTTATATTTTATATCCACGTATATATACATTTATATATGTATGTATGAATGTATGCGCGCGCGCGTGTGTGTGTGTGTGTGTGTGTATGCAAAAGAGTGCTACATCAGGTCTACCTTCTCGTCCTTTCTCTCTCGGTTCGAAGATACATCGACATTATCGCGGCGGACACCCAGTATAGTCGCGGGCGTCCTAAAACAACAATGGAGGCATTAAGATGATCTACGGCCAAGTCGCTTGACCCTCTGATTCAAAAAAGGTGTTCGAATCCACTCGACGAGAGCAAGCCTCGTCGTATTCGTGTGGGTGTCAGCTTAATGTTCGAATGGTCCACCTGTATGTATAAGTGCGCGCGACGTACGTGTGCACGTTTGTACGCTTATGTACGTGTACGTCCGTATGTTTGCGCGCGCGCGCGCGCGCGCTTACGTGTGTGTGTATTGGACGCAACGTCATCGGACTTCTAACTTCTTTCGTTCAAATGTGTGCGTATACGCGCGTATACGTGTGTCCGCTTTCGTGCCTGATTAAATATATATTAGGAAGGGGAAAGAGAAAAAGAGAGAGAGAGAGAGAGAGAGAGAGAATTCACTCGCGGCAGGGGGTGTGGTATTTTTTCAAGGGCTCGAGCGAGACTCAAAAAGTCGAAGGGTGCGGTCTACTACGAAATTTTTTTTCCAAACGAGAATCAAGACTCGATCGATCCTTTTTCTCGTGATCGTTCAACAACGGTAACGCGTTAACAACGACATCGATGACCTATATAACGCTTGTACGTCTGTGCAAGTTTAGTCTTGATTAAATTACTATGGTTGGTGCGATGCTGTGTGCATAAAAAAAAGAAAGTAAAGAAATGAAGAAATAAAAAGAATTAAGAAAAAAAAAAATAGATCAACGAAAAAGTAAGAGAAAAAAGAAAAATTAGATATTTAGGTATTTAGTATATATAGGTACATCTGACGATATTATTATAATGAACGAGAGATACATTTGTATATATATATATATATATATATATATATATATATATATAAATATATAATACATATATAATACATATATAATACAAATAATACATACATATATATATATATATATATATATATATACATGTATAAACATGTATATATATATATATATATATATATATATATATATATACATGTATAAACATGTATAAGCGTCGTGTATACGGTAGCCAAATGATAATCTATTCGTAGAAGGATCCCGTCGTTCATTTCTCCCGTCGAAAATTAATAATTCGATCGGGGACGTTTCGTTTCTTGAGGGTCCAGACGATTCTAACGATGTTGGCCCACCCTCGGTCAAGGGGGGATCGCGCGCTTTTCACTATTCGAAGAGAGACGGACAAGGATATTGAGGGAGAGGAGAAGCGTTTATAAGAAACGGGTAAGAGAGAGAGAGAGAGAGAGAGGGAGAGAAAGATGAGTGTCCTTCCAAACAGTAGAGGACCGTTGTCGCGTCTCCGAATTTATCTTCGGCTCATTAATAAAGGATGACATTCATCGATAAGGAAGCTAAGCAAACCCACGAACTCATAGAAAAACAGACAGAGAAAAAAAGAGAGAGAGAGAGAGAGAGAGAGAGAGAGAGAATAACCGAGGGAAAACAAACCAGCAGGGGTAAGGAAAACTTTTAGAGCAGGTAGATAGGTAGGTAGGTAGGTAGGTAGCTCTATTCGTTAGTCGCATATCCCGTTCGCGTTCCACGGTCATCAGTCATTAACGCGCTACCGGGTGTCCGTGAAAATGTTTAGCTGCTTAATGAACCGTCCTTAAAGGGTATGGAACGTGCTACGAACTTATCTACCTATACGTACGTACCTATTTACTATACGTACGTTTAACTTACGTACAACTAACGTTTCTACGTTAGACGACGACGAAATGGGACAGGTTCGTAGGAACTTGCACGGAGAAACATCAACGACAGACTCATTCGATGAACGATCGCGTTACCATCGCTTCTACGTTCTCTTCGTTATAAACGTGCAGGAGCGACGAAAATTTATCACTATGATCGCCTACGTACATACACATACACACACATATATATATATATATATATTTATATATATATACGTACATGCATATATACATACATACATACCTACGTACGTACATACATACATACATATATATATATATAGACATATATATATATATAGAAATACAAAGAACAGAAAACATAGTCAGAAACAACGTTGGCTCCTTTAATGGTTCGACTCGGCAAGAAATTGTAATCTGTTTTGTTATTTTCTTCTTTTTTCCATTTGGAAATAATCAAGCTTGGTTAGCTCCGTACACACGGATCGGGATAGTATCCACAGCGTGATATAACGATGTCGCGTTAAGGAGAATCGTTAGGTGACTCGAAAGGAGGGACGAAGAGGAAGAGAAAGAAAAAGCGAGCGAGCGAGCAAGAGAGAGAGAGAGAGAGAGAGAGGGAAAGAGAGGGGAAAGAGGACAGTATTGTAGCGAGAGACTCTCGGTCAGATAAGTCATAATAGTGGCTCGGCCGACGTTGTTAATAGTCAACGGAGGATCACGACGAGATAGCGCGCTAATGCACGCATTTATTTGAAATATTAAACCTCGAGAGAAGAAGGGAGAGAAAAAGAGAGAGAGAGAGAGAGAGAAAACGAGAGAGACATAGCAGGTTCTCCTCTTGTTCTCTTCCTTCCGCGAAGAACCGAGCACGTTATACGAGGGTGCCTCGAGAAGGGACAATTATAAATGATGATAATTAGCGAAGATCTTAACCGGTCACTCCGTGACTTTACAAATGTAAACGCGCACACTCGGTGACTCTAGTTTCAACGTAACATATACTGGGTGTGATCCCCACCGCGATAACTTTATTCTCGATATATTAATAATCCTTATCTCGTTAAATTAAAGAAATGAAAAAAAAAAAAAAAAACTTCGAACAATCGATTTGATACGTCCGTTATTCATTAAACGACCACGTTCGAATCTGCGACATTTGCGTTTCGATGATTTCCTTCGACGTTACGTGTACCGTGAGTAACGTATTCGCGCCCTCGCGCGCACGCTAGAGAGGAAGAGAGGGAAGGAGGGAAATAAAGAAAAAGAAAAAAGAGAGAGAGAGAGAGAGAGAGAGAGAGAGAGAGAGAGAGGGAAAAAGAAGAAATAAATTTCAAAGATCGACGAGGGCCTCACAATTCACCGTTCGAAATTGAATATAGGTATCGATTCGAATTGGCAACAAGAAATGATATCGATTACATTCACCAAGTCCCATTCTCTTGGCTAAGTTTTAGTACAGCGAAATCATCCACGCTGGAGCCACCCAGTAGGTGAGGATCGTATTAATCTTACCGGCGAAAGGATTGTTTCCTTTTTTTCAAAGAGTCACAATGATTGTTTCTCTCTCCCACCCTAACTCGATCTCGAGTACTCGAAGGCATCACGACGAGTTGGAGAGGAATACCGGCCGAGGCTGATCGAATCAACGCTGCGCGAGTAACAGTGATACCACTAACTCACTCCTACCACTTTCTTCTTCTTCTTCTTCTCCTCCACCTCCTCCTCCTCCTCCTCCTCCTCCTCCTCCTCCTAATTATTAATGTGCCCGAGCGAGGAGAGATAAACTTCAGAATCATCGTCGAAGCATTCGAAGCTCTCTTTCTCTCTCTCTCTCTCTCTCTCTCTCTCTCTCTCTCTCTCTCTCTTTCTATCTATCTATCTATCTTTATCGGATGCGTGCGAGCGCGAGAGAGGGCGCTCGTTCCTCCGTCTTCGTTATTGAATATAAATGATTAATTAAGAGGATCCTGCCAAGAAGACGTCCGCCATCGACCCCGTCTCGTTTTGTGCCGTCTCTTTAAAAAACAAACCTACGACGACGACACTACAGGGAGAAAATATAAGTGTATCCATATTATATCACTCACTATCCATTCCATTAAATCCGTAAATGAAAATCCCTCATTAATTTTCCTTCCAATGGCCCTCACGATCGTAATTATTTTTCTTCTTTCTCTTTTTCTTATTCTTCCTTTTTCCTTCGTGAACGTACGCTTACATTACTTTCCTTTTTTCTTTTTCTTGTTCTTTTTCTCTTTCCCTTTCTTTTTCTTTTTCCTTTTCCTTCTTCGTAGACGTACGCCTGCATTACGTATCGAAAATGAATTCGTTCTAATACCAATAAAATAATACTGAATTACCATTAACGCGAATCATCTTTTGATCGGTCGGAGGGGATTCATCGATTTTATGGATAGGGCCGACTATGACGTTGGGATGACTCGATCGAAGTGAGAAAATAATCTATCTATTTATCTATCCATCTTACTATCTATCTATCCATCTATCTATCTATAAGAAGAATAATAATAAGGAGAAGAGGAGGAAGAGGAGGGAAAAGGGAAAAGAGAAGAAAAAGAAGACGAAGGAAACGAAGATGAAGAGGAAGAAGAGGGAGAAGCAGAGGAAAAGGAAGAAGAAGAAGAAGGAAGATATTTTAGAATGGTACAAACTGATACAATATTCATTTAGCGAGTATAGGTAGTACGTCTACGTGGCACGTAATGATGCGCGGCTGAAAGATCGTGTCGAACGAAGAGGAAGAAAAAGAATATGAAAAGAAAAAGAGAAAGAAAGAAAGAGAGAGAGAGAGAGAGAGAGAGAGAGAGAGTCAGTGAAGAGAGACAGAGTTATATTCAAATGAAGGAATGCCGGGGGTGGACCATGGGATGACACTTCTCGTAGGTGATTTATATCCGTTCCTCGAATGACCATCATCTCGTGGAAAGATCTACAGGATCTCTCTCTCTCTCTCTTTCTCTCTCTCTCACACACACACTAACACTCTTTTACTCTTTCATCCTCTTTCTCTTTCTCTCTCTCTCTCTCTCTCTTTTAACTCTCGCTCTTTCTTCAAAGTTCTCGCTGTTAGTTAGTCCCCGAACAGAGGATAGTTAGTCCCTAGGATAAGATAGAAGAAGTTGAGAGATACGACAGAAACTTCACGCATAATGGGGGGCGGCCTTATGTAAGGCGAAACATATAATTCCATGGCACTCTCGTTACTCTCCGCCTGCACTATCATTTATTTAAGCATCGACGTTCATTAAATCGTTCGCTAAGTGCTGCCTGGCTCTCTTTCGGCGTTTGCCTTAACTCCGATAGTCGTGTTCTTTCTCTCTCTCTCTCTCTCTCTCTCTCTCTCTCTCTCTCTCTCTCTCTCTCTCTCTCTCTCTCTCTCACTCTCACTCTCTCTCTCAAATAGTTTATTTTACCCAAATTTTTTTCCATTCTCAAAGGATAATCGTCCTTTACCCTTCTTGCATACGTACAGACACGTACACACGTACAAACCCATATGTGTGTGTGTATTTGTGTATGTGTGTGTTACATCTATACATAGTATAATAAGGTACGCATTTGTAAGTTCGAAGAGTGCAAAGTACGTATTGAAAGAGAATCGTGACTCGGCACGGATAATGTTCCTGGTTAAAATCTTTAACCTTAAAGTTATGAAGAGTCGAGTATAACAACGAATGCGAGACCGTTTCGTATGCCTTATGACCTCGATATATTCGCGCGCGCGTGAGAGAGAGAGAGAGAGAGAGAGAGAGAAAGAGAGAGAGAGAGAGAGAGAGAGACGAGCGAGTTACATCTTTAAATATCGACCGTATACTTTGTTTACTTGTATTTACATAATCTCAAAGTATTCGTCAATGGAAAATATTAAAGAGATAGGTACATCTTAGAATGAACAAAAATCAAGAACATTTAATTTACACTTACGTTACTTTCTTAATCAAAGTGAATTATTAATTATAAACGGTCGAGAACGTTTCAAAGATCGTTCTTCTAGTTTCTACGAGATAGTGTTATATCCTCCTAGGCACTCCGATGCTTAGAAATAGGATGGATAAAGAAAGAGCGCTAGAGAGAGAGAGAGAGAGATAGCTATATATATATATATATATATATATATATATATATATATATATATATAAAGAACACGAATATTTTGTGGAGGAACACGTTCGTTAGGTATCGCGCGAAAGATCGTGTTCTAACACAGCGTCGGAGAAGGAATTAGCATAATCCTTACAAGATTTCATTGACTAACGCACGGCGCCGAGTGGCTTCACTTGGCCGAAGCAAACAACGTAACAAAAAAAAAATATATATATATATATACGATATATTACAAATAAGATATATGCATCGTTTTTATCTCTTTTATATCAACTCACCTTTTTTTTTCAGAGCAAGTACTCGCATTAACCGTTCAAACGGGCTATTCGACTTTACGAGCGATCGAATAAGAATAAGTCTTTTAATGACGCGTCGATACCGAAGATAATATGTCGAATTGAAAAAAAAAGTGTCGTTCGATTAAGTAATCGTAAATAGAGATATTACCGAAACTCTTTTCCGATCTTTCCACTGGAGCTTCACTTTCACGAGATTAAAAATTATCGTATTAGTAGAGATTTTGTTTTCAACGGTATTGTAAGTTTTTTATTTTGTTCTTTTTTCTTCTTTTTCTATGCGAAGTCAATAACCTCTATTTGTAAGGAAGCATTATATGACTTTACGATACTATCCATCGTTATGAGAAAGTTGTGGAATGATCGTTGAGAGAAAAAGAGAGAGAAAGAGGAAGAGAGAGAGAGAGAGAGAGAGAGAGAGAGAGAGAGAGAGAGCAATAAATTGACAGAGAGAAAGAACGATGAGAAGTATCGAGCACGCGCGAATATGTACATATGTACATGGTTATTAATTTCATACTTGTCGCAATCTGCTCGTACCTCGATGATAAGTTATCGGAATTTTGTAACTGTCTAATTTATTCGATGATTAATAGATACGAAGAGACAGGTAGATAGACGGAGAGAGAGAGAGAGAGAGAGAGAGAGAGAGAGAGAGAGAGAGAGAGAGAGAGAGAGAGGGAGGGGAGAGAATCGCAAAGAAAAAAAAGGAATGCAGATAAGAAAGAAACGTTAATAATCACCGAACTCTCAAAATTATTTTCATCTTCCTTATTAATCTAACTTCATTCGTGACGGCTGAGTTGAACGGTCGTTAAATTCGATCAAATATTTTTTTTTAACGTGCAAAAAACGATCGATCAAACCACCATCACCATCATCATCGTCGTCATCATCATCATCATCATCATCATCATCATCATCATCACCGTCCCTATCATCACCACCATGTATCGCCACTCATCGTCGTCCACACATCTTCGACAACTTACTCGGAATATACCGATTAAGTAACGAGAACTCGAAACTACTTGGAAATATATAGTTTACCAATCTTTGAGATCAATTAAAAATGGTCATTTGCAATTTTTAAATTCGCGGAACCAACGCAAGCGGAGACGAACGGGAAGGTGTGAGAAGGTGTATTATATATATTGGGTCATCCGGAAAATTCATGCCGATAATATTTTAATTATAATAATTTTAATTTAATATATA
>OU426995.1:4521905-4549405 GCA_911387935.1 Dolichovespula saxonica | reverse complement strand
GGTATATCTTGGAAGATTCATTACGGGGGATTACACGGCTCATATCGAGGACTTAGAACACTCCTTTCGAAGGCACGATCACAGTCTTTGCCCGCTGATCTTGATTCTCCGAGTAAATTAGTTCGTTCGTTCGTACGTTCGCAGATTGTAGCCCGGACGATTTTCAATGAGTTCTCGGCGATGTCTTTTGCGTGAATAAAGGCACGTCGTTTATTTTCACGTACTATACCATTTCAATATGAGAAAAGGAGAGTGCATCGTCAAAACTCGAAACTTAATTTCAATCGAAAACTCTCTCTCCCCCCTCTCTCTCTCTCTTTGTTTTACTTATACATACGCGCGCGCGCGAGAAAGAGAGAAAGAGAGTATGTGTGTGCGTGGGGAAGATTGAACAGGAAAGAAAAAGAAGAGGAAAAGAGAAAAGAAAGAAATAATAAATAAATAAATATAGAAAGAAAGAAAGAAGGGAAGAAAGATTATAGAATATTTCCTATGCCATGAGAAAATCATCGTTAATATCTACCCACACTCTATTCTCAGGCGATACCCGATGCGCTCGAAGAATATTAATGGCCTGTTAAAAAGTTTCATTATTCGGTTGACCGCTCTCGTCGTGCAAACATGAATGTAACGTACCTACCTATGCTGCTGTTGCTGCTTTTTCATTTCTCGAGATGTTAATATGCATGCTTGCAAACTGCAACGACAACAACGACGACGACAACGACGACGACGACGACGATGAGGGTGGAAGAAAGAGAGAGAGAGAGAAAGAGAGAGAGAGAGAGAGATAATATAACGGAGGTACGTGGGCTTCGAATTCGGCCGAGCTAAAATTAGCATCCAGGGACGCTATAAGACAACACCGTCGTGGGTAATAGGCATTTAAGGCTTAATGTATGCATTGAAAACTATTAGGTATTCAAATACTCAGATTGCATTACGCTCCGGTATAACGCACGACTTCCTCCGAGATGGCTCCTCCTGCCGTCAACCAAAATTGCCACTATTATTCTTATTATATTTTATTTCTTTTCCACTCGCAAAGCCTTTCTTACTTTCCAGCACGACGACGTTAAAGTCCTAGTCGTCGTCGTCGTCGTCGTTATTCTACGTCCTAGTAAGTTCCCCGAGATGTACGAAGGTCATTGAAAAATTGTATTAAAAAGTAGATATACTTCGGTTGTTAATATTACTATATACATACATACATATATATATATATATGTGTGTGTGTGTGTATGTGTGTATGTATGTATGTTTGTGTGGACGCGTGAGTATACGTAGTCGTTCTCAAACACATTGACGTGTACCTTCGATCGAGCGCATACTACATATCTCGCTAAAAGAAAATAATTTACGAGGTGACTTTGCGAAAGCAAAAGTACCCTCCTTTGTCGTTTACTTCTTTCTTTTTCTTTATTTTTTATTTTCTCTTTCCTTCTCCTTTTTTCTTTCTTTTCTCTTTTTTTTCCGTGTTGCTTTTTGTTCTTTCTTATCTCTGTCTCTCTCTCTCTCTCTCTCTCTCTCTCGTTTCTCCAAACTTTCTATCTATCTTTCTTTCTTTCTCTCATTCTTCTTTATTTCTTCCATTTTATTTTCTCTTTTCCTTCCTTCCTCTTCCTTTTTTATATCCGACTCGACGGGAGAGTAAAGCGAGGATAAAGATAAGCGGAGACGCAAACGAAATCGAGGGGCGCGGCGGCGGTGGCGGCGGCGGCGGGGGTTGGGAAGGGGAGAAGAGAGAGAGAACTCCTTTAAAAGGGGGCCCATGCTTGGCGTTAACTAGCGTATAATTAACGACCATTAACTCGTAATTAAGCCGCGAATCACAATAACTTTGTTGCCAAGAGTGCACGAGTATAGAAACCGTCTGTCTCCCTCGTTCGATAGATAGTCCGACAGACGGACAGAGAGAGAGAGAGAGAGAGAGAGAGAGAGAGAGAGAGAGAGAAAGAGAGAGAAAAAGAGCGAAAGAGAGAGAGAGAGAGAGAGAGAAAGAAGAGCGATTCGATGGCACGCTAAAGGCCTTCGCTCTTCGAAGTGGCGCGATTCGATTCGCCGTTACAAAACTCGTTACACGACGGCCGGTGTACCGAGAGAGTTCTTACAAGACAGTGGCCGTGCTTCGATGTTGAAGAAGGCGTCTCGCTTCATTAGCGATAAGCCCTTTTTCCCCTCCTCCCTCTCCCGCCGCACCCCTCCCTATCCCATATACTCATACCCATACCCATACCCATACCCCGTACGGCCCGCTCCGACGAGTTTTTCTTCGTTCAGCGTTTTTGAATTCATTCTCTTTCTCTTTCTCTTTCTTTCTCTCTCTCTCTCTCTCTCTCTCTTTTACTCGTTCATCCGAGATTCTCTTCTCGCGACTTTATGGGTTTACACGGGCATTCCGCGCGTTGATCGTTCGAAACTCAAAGTAGCATTATCATTAAAGTGTATAAGTCGTGCAAGGCGTACTCACATATACCTACGAGCTTTGTTTCCCGATCGGCTAACCCTTCCTCCTTCCCCTCCCCCTACCCTCCTACCATCGCCGCCACCGCCAACAACACATTTCCCCCACCTTTTCTCCGCTACCTTCCACCATTACGGAATATTTTTTTTTCTTTTTCTTTCCTACGATAATAACTTTACCCGACAAATCGCTCCTTTTTTTCTTTCTTTTCTCTCTCTCTCTCTCCCCTTCTTTTTTTTTCTCTCGAATGTATGGACAGGTAAGTATTATAGTTATATTTTCTCCATCTTCCATTTCGAAGATCCCAACAGCATCGAACGGCCGAACCCCCGTTGAATTTCATTTTTCTTCCCTTTGTCATCCCAGCTAAAAATCGTAATGAATGAACGACACGGCCAACAAAGGATTTCGGCGACAAACGTAACCGAAAGGGGCGAACGAATACCGTCCGATTCAAATCCTCCCTCCCTCTCCTCCTCCGCCTCCCCCTCCCTCCCGCGCCACTCTAACCCCGTTCCTCTAGCGGCAATTAATTATGCAAAGTTTCGAGGAAGGACAGTATACGGTAGGATTCCATCCTTCTCGAATCGATATATCGTTGGGTATCCCTTTTACCCATTTGTTTGTTACCGGACCTTTTATCGAGTGCCGCTGATTTAATTAATTGCGATATCACGATAATCATGACCTACATATCTACGCGCGCGCGCACACACACGCACATACGCAATGTATATGTGTTTAACGAAATATCGATGAATTTTCTTTACTCGTTGATTCGAAAGAATTTTGCGAAATGAGAATTGATCGATCGATCGTTTGATTCATTAAATCATCATTTAATTTCATTAAAACCTTACAAATAATTCCAATCTATTTCATATCATTACGATTTCGTGTAAAAAAGATATATTTTGTTTTTCTTTCTCTTTCTTTCCTTTCTTTTTTTATTTTTGTTATTTATAATCGTGCTTGAATGATCATCGATCGTATCGATTCTCGTATCGATTCACTTATACAGAACCTATATAATGTATATAAACTTTAGATACTTCAACGTACAAAAATATCGTCATAGGTTGTAGCTCTTGAAAAAAGAGAAAAAGAGAGAAAGAGAGATAGATAGATAGATAGATAGATAGAAAGAAAGAGAAAAAAATAGAAAAGGGCCAGTGGGATCGGCGAGAGGGATCTGTCACGAACCTCGCGATTTAGAGTCCAGATTACGCAAACGTCAGGAAGAATTCGGGTTCTCCAGGAGCGCGCTTTGCACAAAGGGACGTAGATCTCCTTCTCTCTTTCTCTCTCTCTCTCGCTCGTGTGGCTAGAAAGCCGACCAGAAAGCAAGGATCCGGAATTGCCTGGCAATTAATTTCGATGTTCCGCCGAAGGCCTTTCGTAAAAGGGATTCGAATAGTCCGATATCGGATTCTCTTTTCTCTCTTCGCGCGGCGATCTAATTAATAACGGATCGGCGCCTGTGTGTTTTAAAGGACAGTAAAAGGAGCCAATAGGTGGAGTTCGAGAGAGAGAGAGAGAGAGAGAGAGAGAGAGAAGCCCTTCGAAGAAGGCGTCTCGCGGCACGATTTAAATTGAAACGTTCGAAACAAAGGGGTCTCTCCTCTTCCGGATAGAGCCAGAACCCAAGCGTGCACACGCGCACTCGCACTCGCACTCGCACTCGCACCAGCACCAGCACCAGCATCAGCACCGGTATTAGCACGGGTAAGCGCAAGCACGCGAAATTAAACAACCTGCAATATCTGGAACCGAGTAGTAGTGGCAGAAGCACAACGTGTCCGGTCGGCACACAAAGGCGAGTTCACACCCGATTAAGCAGAGGGTCCACGCGAAGCTACTCTTGAAGCTGGATGCGTGAGCGTGTGCGTGAGCGCGCTCGCGCGTGAGAACAACGTGAGGGAGACGCGAGATCGGGCCGGCCGGCCTCTAACGCACAGGAATGTCTAATAACGAGCAACAACGTACGTACGCACGCTCGTACGTACATACGTATGTATCACCATCACCATCAACATCACCATCACCATCACCACCATCACTATCACCACCATTGCCTCCAACATCACTTCCTGGCCTCGATATCGAATCCGATCAAACGACTGAATTCTATCCGGCCAGCTATCACCATCCGACTGCCCTCCTGCCGTTGCCCTTTTCCTCTCGTTTCCCTTTCGGAAGAAAGAAAGAGAGAGAAAGGAGAGAGAGAGAGAGAGAGAGAGAGAGAGAGAAGGAAAAAACAAAATTCCAAAATCGATTACTCGAGTACTCGAGTTCGAGACGTGAATGAATATAATCTACCATCTGATTCCCGTTATACTCGAATAATTACACATCGATTTTATTACGTTTCCTACGATCGGGAAAATTCGATTGAAATTTTGACGTAGACGTCGACGTCGACGGCTATGCGATTTTCGTTATATTAGAAAATTTTTCGATTTAATCGATATCAGATATATTTACGTACCGTACGTCCGATAGAAAACGAGCGATCGAGCGAACGAAAGAGAAAGAGAAAGAGAGAGAGAGAGAGAGAGAGAGAGAGAGAGAGAGAGAGAGAAGCGTCGTAAATCAGAAATACGTGTACCTCGTAACAACATCTCCCGAGTTAACTTTTACAAGTGTATAGATGGATAACGGAAAAGAGCCACGGGATGCGGACAATTATAGCGTTTAATGATGGTATTACGGACGTCGAGCGAAACATCCGTTACGGGTACGCGCTCATTGTTGTTTTGGTAATTACTGGGTATAATACCCCATCCATTATTACTCGCGGTAAGCGCCGTTGACAGTTGCCACCGGAGCGTACTCAAGTTCATTGGACCTCAATGTAATTGTTACCTTAAAGACACGGTCTTATAAATTCATAGGATTCGCGGTCGCTGAGAAATATTTACGATCGAGCGTAACTCCAGTAGAGACATCCTTCTACTACTCCTTCTTCCTCTCCTTTCTCCTCCTCGTCGTCGTCGTCGATTTCGTCGTAGTCGTCGTCGTCGTCTTCGTAGTCGTCGTCGTCGTCGTCGTCTTCGTCGTCTTGCGGTTACACGCATCGTATACCACCAACGATTATAATCCTCCTACCCATCTCGGACTCCGTACCTTGGAAATTATTTTCGGAGCTTGAGTACTCCACGAAAGACGTTTTAACCGGTAATCAAGGTAGAAAAAATATCTCGGAGTCGAGTTTCTTCTTCTTCTGCTGCTGCTACTTCATCTTCTTTTTTTTTTTTCTTTTCTTTCTTTGAACGCTAAGAGAAAGAGGACGGGGAAAGAAGAAGAGATGACAAGAGAGAGAGAGAGAGAGAGAGAGGGAGGGAGGGAGAGGGAGGGAGGGAGAGGGAGGGAGGTGATGAGGAAGAGAGAAAAGAGTCAGCAGAGGGGAAAAGTAAAAGTGCGCGAGCGAGGGTGAGAAAAGCGATGAAAGAGAAAGACCTCGGAGACGGTCGGTCGGTTTGGTAGGAGGGTGTCAGTCGCGTCAGAGTTTTTAATCCGGAAAGCCACCCCATCTCCACCCAACCCCCGTTGTAATCGTTCCGTTTTTAAATTAAAGAAATAAAGAAAGGACTTAGACCGAAGCGAGAAGGAAACCACGACGGGGATCGTCGCGGAACGTCGCGGTGCGTCGTAGTCGAGTCGATTCGAGTCGAGTCGTAGTCGTAGTCGTAGTCGATTCGAGTCGAGTCGAGTCGAGTCGAGACGGGTCGGAGTCGAGACGGGTCGGGCCGGGCCGGGTCGGGTCGGATATCCCTCTACGTCGATGAGAAAGACGGCGAAACTCATTTGCACTTAAAAAAAATGACGAGCTATAAAACTAACGCCTGCTCTTGGAGATTAACGTCTTGCGGAAAAATAAAATGAGAGATGGAGACGGACAGACAGACAGACGGAGAAACAGAGAGAGAAAGAGAAAGAGAGAGAGAGAGAGAGAGAGAGAGAGAGAGAGAGAGAGAGAGATGCGAAAGAAAAAAAAAAAGAGAGGAACGAAAAAAGAGAGGAAGGAACAATGAGAAAGAAGAAAAATCGTGTCGGCTAACGAACGCCGGCAGCTTTATCGGCCGGAAATGATTTTGATTCTACGAGATTTTCTCGTTTAAATTTTCACGCAGTTTGGCTAGCCACTCAGTTAGCTTAGCTAACTGAGGTAAGGTAAGCTTCCTTGTTTCCTTCCTTCCTTCTTTCCTTAGCTTGCTTGATTGCTGGCTGACTGAATGGCAGGATGGTTGGCTGGCTGGATGGATGGGGGAGATAGGTGGGTGGCTATATCGCCGAGTGACTTTTTTAATTGGATTTTTTTAATTGGCACAGATCCCCGAGCCGCATTAATCGTTTTCCCTTCTCTTGTTTATCGTTATCATTGTTTCCGAAGGGATTTCTTCCGAGTGATCACTCTCATCGGTGCTCGCATTTTTCACTCCCGATTACGTTCTCGTTCCGCTACCCTCCCTTATCATCGCTCTTCCCTTTTCACACCCTCTTTGTACCTTACTCTCGCTCTCTTTGTCCTTTTCTTTTCTTTTTCCTTTCCGTCATCTTTTTCTTCTTTCTTTATTTTTCCCTCTTACACTCTTCTCGTTACTCATACCGCGGCTTATTACCAGCTCGAGTAATAAGGGCATTGACTTTTTTTTATTATGATTGTTATCATGATTATTAGTATTATTATTATTATTATTATTATTATTATTCTCTTTAAAGTGGCACAGTTAAGAGTAGAGAACCGGGCTGCTGAATATCGTCGTATAAATCATAAAATTCCACGTGAAATCACTTACGGACGGGTTTTTTGACTGACGAGAAAATAAAAAAGAGGAAGAAGAAAAAGATGAAGAAAAAGAAAAAGAAAAAGAAGAAGAAGAAGAAAAGGAAGAACTTGTCCTCGTTGATCGATGAGCGTAAACTCTAGATTACTTGACCAATCATTTCTACGAAATGAAACAAAGAACAGAAAAGGCAAAAAGAACAGAATAAAATTTCTAAAATATATATAAAACAAGAAAAAAAGAAGGACGACAGAAACAATAAAACAGGATAAATTCGGGGAATTCAATCCATTCTGGTTCTTCCGATTTTCGAAATGTTATAGTTAACCGTGCCACCACCGTAATCACATTTTCGAAACATCCTCCGTGGCAACATCGACGCTCGTAATAATAATCGCAATAATCGCGAGGCGCGAGCCAATTTGAATATGAATCCGAGTGCGAACAATGTCATCGCGCGGTACTGAGAATAGAGAGAGAGAGAGAGAGAGAGAGAGAGAGAGAAAGAGAGAGAGGAAGGGCGGGGTGGGAGGGTGGAGATGACGGCAATGGTGGTGGATAGGGGTGGCGTACCTACTGCCTGGGTTTATACGTGCCGTATCTCCCCCACGGATCGGCTCTCTTGCCCTGTACTACTCGCTAACTGTCCCGGACTGTTAGTTAGTTAACTGGCCCGCCTCGGTGACAGTCACGTACCCAACCAGGGTGAGAACATTCGAATCCGGAACTCTCATCAGAATCAGCGCTCGCTACGTTTAACCCGATAATTAAACTTCATCCTCGCACTTCTCAGCCCTCCCCTTTTACTACTGGCTCCTCCTCCTCTAACCCACCCTTTTCTACTTCTCTCTCTCTCTCTCTCTCTCTCTCTCTCCTTCTCTCTGTATCTCTCTCTATCTCTCTATATCTCTCTATCTCTCTATCTCTATCTGGTCGTTTCGCACGAGGGAAATCGTGCGGTTCGAAATTTGCATTCGCAGATTCTCCTTTCTCTACGAGATCGTTAACCGTATAATACTACTCAACGTGAGCGACCATCACCCCTCTCGTTTGATTACTTTTCCAGCATTGATCATTTCCAGCCGATCGACGGTACCAAAAAGGATTAAATTCTCTAACACTCGACCAGGTCGTTAGGATCGATGAGATAGGTTTGAGGGTGGGGAGGGGGTAATGGTAATTATAAAAGGTTTGATACGAATTCGTTCGAATTTTTAATACGCACTCGCTTCGTCAAAGGATCTCCACGGTATCGTCAAGCGAGAAAACAATTTCATTCTGGTCTAGTATTAATTTTCGAAGCCAACCCCTCACCTCTCACCCTTAAGAAAAATGTTATACTTTAACGAAGTGTTTCATTTTTTTCCTGACATCTATTACCGGGCTATATTTCAAAACGATTAACCCTCGAGAACTAAACACGCGATCTCTCTCTCTCTCTATTTCTCTCTCTATCTCTCTATCTTTCTATCTCTATCTCCATCTCTATCTGTCTATCTATCTATCTATCTATCTATCTATCTTTATCTTTATCTAAATCTCTCCCTTCTTCCTATTCGTGTCGAACGAGTAGCTCTATCAAAAATTTCTCCCGCACCTTTTGCGAACTACTTTAAGAAAGTAAAGTCTGAAAGAAGTATTCGTCGGAAAAAAAAGGGATGAGAAGTACTATCATCCCTCTGTCATGTTCCTCCGTATAGAACGAACGAACGAACGAACGAACGAACGAACGGCGAGACAACGGATTCCCTGTAAAAGGCTCGCGTGGCTGAGAAACATTCGCAAATCGGACGGTAAGGCATAGCTAGGCAAAGTCGTAGTGCCCTTTCCCCCTCTGCCCTCTCGACCTCTCCAACCCCCTGCTACCCCTTTCCCTCCATCTCCTTCTCTACCACCCACGGAACAATTACATCGGAAGAGGAGAAAATAAAAGAAATGAAAAAAATCGTAGAAACTTTAAGAGGGTGCCGGAGTCGTCTTCGTCCTCGGCCAACTTGGTAAAAGTCGTATTCGCTAGAGCTCGGCGAGCGAGAGGAGAGGAGAGCAGGGAGGGGGAGGAAAGAAGGAAAGAAGAAAAAAGAAAGGAAAGAGAAAAAGAAACGAAAAGAAGAAAGTAAGAGGATAGAAAAAAACGAGAGGAGAGAGAGAGAGAGAGAGAGAGAGAGAGAGAGAAGGAAGAAGAGAATAGGGAAATAAAACGAAGAATAAACTCGTTGAAAAAAAAAAAAAACACAAGGCTAGACCCAAAATAATGGTTAGATCACTCGTAGAAGATAGTTGCCAAGGGCGATGGGAAAAGAAACCTTTTAAAAATAGGAGTTTAGTTCGGGGAGGATGTTACTACGTAAAGCGGATAGTTGGGAGAAGGGTGGAAGAGGGTGGGCAGGCCAGAAGGGGTACGAGGGTTGAGATTTCGTGACTACCACCCTTTATACCACGAAATTCGCATGTTTTATGTTCTTCGCGCGCTGCACAAACTCCCCCCACCCGAATTCCCTCCCCTCGTCGTCCTCATCGTCGTCATCATCATCATCATCATCGTCGTCGTCATATCCTTCCCGCTATCCTCTTCGAAGAAGCTTCCTCGTTCTGACTCTTCTATTCTCCACCCCCTCCCCCTCCCTTTCTCTCCCTAACTCTTTCCATCTTTCTACTTTTCGCTCTTAACTCTTCCCTCGACGATTCATCCTTCCTTCCTTCCTTCCTTCCTTCCTTCCTTTTTCCTTCCTTTTTTCCTTCAACTCTTCCACCGCCTCCAGCACGCCTCCTCTCCACTCACCTCCACCAACATCTTATTCCGTTCGAAACTTGTATCGTAGGAGAGAAAGAGCGATTCGTTCTATCCAACGTATATCGCGATTACGCTTTTGTCGTTTTTGTACCCAGCGGTACCCGGAACGTAAGCTTACGTTCGTTCGTTTTTAAACCTATTCCACGGAGTTCGTCCCACCGACCGACCGACCGACCGACCGACCGTGCTTCTACTCTATCCCACCCCATTCAACCCCGTCCCGTCCCATCCCATCCCGTATTCCATCCCCCGTCACTCGCCCGGCGCGACCCGTACGATGCAAACGTGAAAGAAGTTGTTCTCGTTATTCCATATGGAATTACGTTACTCCGTACAATCGTTCAAAGTTTTCTTTCTTACGTAGTCGAGTCGAAGAGGGATGAGAGTTGAGTCGTAGGAGGTTGTGAATAAAAATTCTTTAAGAGATAGAAAAAGGAGAGAAAGGAGAAGAGAGTTAGAGAGAAAGATAGATAGATAGAGAGAGAGAGAGAGAGAGAGAGAGAGAGAGACTCGTAAAACGTCCAAAACCAAAAGAAGAGAGGAGGATGAGGAGGAGGAGGATGTGGAGGAGGAGATGGTGAGTGAGAAGCGAGAGGGTAGTAAGTAAAGGGTTGACGCTCTCTGTTAATCGTAGTACTCTCGAGCAAGCAAAGTGACAACCGTCTACATCTGTCGGCGATTGATGAAACTAGCCAGTGGGCAGCACTCTCTTGTGTCCAGGGGTAGTTTTCCTTCGTGAGGTGGTACAGTTCCTGGACCACCACCTATTCTAACCGGGGTCCCCTTTATATTTCTCCTCCTTTTGTGTTTCCCGTAGAATCATCTATGGCCCGAGTAGAAGAGAGAACGTAGAAACGTAAATAGAGAGAGAGAGAGAGAGAGAGAGAGAGAAAGCCAGATAGAATGGGTATGTACGTAAGTACAAACCTATGTAACGTGTGTACGTGCGTGTGTGCGTGCGCGTATACGTATGTCCGGGGAGAAAGAGGTGGACGAGGAAGAGGAAGAGGAGGAGAAGGAGGAGAAGGAGGAGGAGGAGGACGAGGTAGGAGAAGGATGAGGTTTGAGGGGGAGAAAGAGAATATAGCTAACGTAGCGAAAGCTAGTTAGTATGCATAGTGCGGGAGTTGGCCGGGAATGAAACGTCAACCCGAGACTCGTCATGCCAACCTCGTGCTTTCGTCCTTTCCAACGACTTTCGTCTCCACGCTTCCTCCTACTACTCCCCCTCCCCCTACCCACCCACCCGGCCGACCTCCCGCCCAACCCCCACCACCGACACAACCGCCACCACCACCAAGCATCACCTCCTCTCGTACTCCTCCTCTAACATACTCGTCGTATTCGAATCCGACCTCTCTACAGACTTTGTCCACGATGATATTTGTGTTCTCTCCTACCTCTTTGGTCTCTCTCTCTCTCTCTCTTTCTATCTTTCTCTTTCTTGAGTTTCTTTCCTCTCTTCGTCCATCTTATTTTCTTTTTCCCTCTACTCGATCTTAAAGTACGTTGAAAGACGAAGAACCGTTTGAAATAACGTAGGGAATTGAGTGAAAAAAAAGAAAAGAAAAGAAAAGAAAATTCATGATTGTTCTTCGTTCGACTTTTTTCTTGTTTAGTCTTTCTTTTTTTTTTCCTTTTTTTCGTTCCAATGATGAAAAATTCGTCTTTGACCTTACGCCCGTTTGATTCCCAACAGTTTTTCTTACGTCGTATATCTTTCGGTCGTACGAGAGGAAAAAAAAGAGGGAAAAAAGAAAGATTGACGGTTCTTTTGATGGTCCATTAAACGTTTCTAATCAATTCGAATGAAGTAGTACAATCGACGCAATTCCACAAGATGCTCGTCTACGGTGAAAGGGGTTGAAAGGTCTCGCGAAAGGGTTCTCCTCTGATCACTTGGCAAGGATCACCATTACGTTAGTACGCCAATTAGGGATGGACCCGGGGAGCGAGAATGGCCCGCGGCATTGGAAAAGGGGTAAGGAGTACCGTGATCCGATTCTAGGGTCGGGACTCGCGTATCAGAGGGTAGGTAGTACACCCGAAGTCAGTTGGTTAACAATGCTAATAATAATCAGAAGAGAGAATGAGTGAGTAAGAGAGAGAGAGAGAGAGAGAGAGAGAGAGAGAGAGATAGATAGAATGCTGAGAGACAATTCACTTGAAGGACCCTTCGTTTGCCATTGGAATTTCCAGACCGACTCGTGATATCTTAAAGGTCCAACGAATTCTATTCTCTTCGCAGAGACAAAAACAAAAGGGAAAAAAAAAGACAGGGAAGAGACAAAAAACCTGTCGTCACGATTAACGATGAACGTTAAATATATATTATATATATATATATATATATTTAATTAATATATATATATATATATTTAATTATATATTTTATATATATATATATTAAGGAAACGATTTTTAACATCTGCGAATGAAACGGTATATAATTTTAATTTCCGTCCTATCATCATATTTTAGGTTGGCATTGAAAATTAATGTTAACGAGGTACGGTTGTTGTGTAGATCCCGAACGAAGGGAATATCAAATCGTGCCGTCCCTTTGTCTTTCACAGTCAAAGGGCTGTCGACGAGCATCGAGAGCTTCCGGGTTCGGGCTGGCATATTCGAAAAGGGGTTCCTACTGCCAATTAAAGCTCATTCATACAGGGCTAATTATCATCCCCGCGGGTTATGCTCGACTACGTGCGCATATCACGCCTCATTCGACCAATCCCCGCACAGCGGTGGGTCGTTAGTCGCTTGTTTCGGATATAATGGAGCGAATCCGCGTTGCGCATCGCGAACACGCATGATTTCGCGCACGGTTCACCGTACGTCCATTGTGTGTCTCTCCGTAATCGAGCGATTTAGTAACCATCTCTCTCTCTCTCTCTCTCTCTCTCTCTCTCTCTCTCTCTCTCTCTCTTTATCTCTATCCATCCATCCATCCATCCATCTATCTATCTATCTATCTATCCCTCTTCGGCCCCAAGTCCGGGAGGAAATAATTGTCTGGCGCTGTAAATTCGATCGTTATTACATATAACGATTCCCATCGAATTGTCGCTCCCAAAATTCACATCGTTGATTGATACCTATAGCTTTTAATTTCTTTTTTTTTTGTATTTTTTTTTTTTTTTGTACAGAAACGACAAGTAACATATAACGAACCTAATAATCAATTTGAATGACTCTTGTCCTTTTAATTGGAATATATAAATCGTTCTTGATAACGCGAATCGGATCGTCCAATGAAAATAGATATTGTTAGGTATTCGACGAGAGAGGGATTTTGCAATTACGACGAAGAAATCTTCTCGATAATTCTCACTTATATGATACTCCTTACGAATCATATCTGTTGTATGGATGCTTTGACACGTTTGTGTGTGCGCGCGCGCGTCCGTCCAACTGTATTTGTTCTTTCGAAATAAACGAGATATCTCGAATCGCTAAGTCGTAGCGATAGATCGCTAGGTAGGTAGGTTGGTAGGTAGGTAGGTAGGTAGGTTGGTAGGTAGGTAGGTTGGATGTAAGCTAGAAGAAGAGAGATGAGTCGGACACGGGGTAGGATGGAATGGAGGTTGGGGTAGAGAGGTGGATGCAGGAGGAGGGTAAAGGGACTACTGTACACTAGAGCAGGTGTTGACGAAGCGAACTTCAGGATTGGTGTGATAGCAGAAGGGACAAGATAAATTCAAATCCAGGACTCTAGAGTCCTGAACCGCAAATCACGTTTTCTCTCTCTCTCTCTCTCTCTCTATCTATCTATCTCACTATCTCTCTTCTATATACATCACGGATCATCCCTTTTCGACGCTGACCAACCCCTTGGACGGTTACACCCGTACCTGTCATCCCCTTACTTAGCCAATGTGTCCACCGAAAGCCAGACCACTGCGGACCTCTCGAACTCTACATTTCTATCCCCCCTACCTTCCATTTTCGATTCTCCTAGTAGTCGTAACGTCCGTTCGCGGATGAATCTACGGATTATTCTCGATCGTCCTACGACGAGATTTAAAAAATGGATATGATCCCCACGTAAGTATCTTACACGCGTGCTTATCTACGTACTTAAGTCGTTGGTTCTACTTTGAAAAATAAAAAAAAAACATTCTTTTCTACACGAAACGAGAGCTCGTTACGACGAGTTTAACCGCTTGGTATTTGTTATCAAGATCGAGAGAATCGTAATTTCTTGTTATATTTAAAAGAGAGGAAAAAAAAAGAGAGGAACGGGATAAAGAGAGAGAGAGAGAGAGAGAGGGGGGAGGGAGGGAGATAAAGAGAGACGAGTGGACCGGTTCAAGATTCAAAAGTATATCTTCATATTTTTGCGATTACACGCGCGAATGCGATTACCGCAAAGGCTAGTCTCTATTTCTGTCATTCTTTTTTTTTTTGTTCCAAAAGACCGTAATGTTCAACATCAAGCGTGTACATCACGACAGATTTGGAATAAATAAATGCGACACGGCGGAATGGAAAATAACTCTGCTCTTGCGGCACAGATGGTGGATTTGTAAAAAAAAAAAAAAACGTGTATATATATATATATATATATATATATATATAATATATGAGAGAGGAAGAAAGACTGACATACAGTAAGAGTGATAGAGTGAGTGAGAGAAAGAGAGAGAGAGAGAGAGAGAGAGATGGTACGTAACATCGCGAATGCACCGTATGCACGGATATGAAAGTAAGCAAACGAACGGCTGCAGTAACAGGTGCATCGAGGCTTTTGCTTTCGGCTGCTGAGGATAAGCCGTAGTACAAAGAACGCGACAACCGCGGAATTTCTTTCCCCGTCGATACGGCTCAACCGAATTCACTCACTCGTCCTAGAGAATCAAACGTATTTTTACAAGTTAACCGAATGAAAAGAAAAATACAACAGAAATAAAGAGAAAAAGAAGTAAAAAAAAAAAAAAAAGTAAACAAAGAAATCGTACCTAAAATCTATCTGGGCTTAATACGAGAGGAAAGATTGCTGGTGTCTATAACGAAAAAAAGGAAAAAAAAAATTATAATAACAACAATGAAGAGATCATTAACTTTAATTACGAAAAGGATCACTAAAAGCATATCGTTTCTTTCTTTCTTTCTTTCTTTCTTTTCTCTCTCTCTCTCTCTCTCTCTTCTTATATTCGTTATAAGAAAAATGTAACAATTGATAATTCAATTCACTTTACGTATAATTCGTAAATATTATTAATCGATAATTTGATTCGAAAAAATTGAATAGATTGTTTAATACATATAACTTATGATACGATATATAGATATATACTCACGATCGAAAAGATAGAAAGAGAAGGAGAAGGAGAAAGAGAAAGAGAAAGAGAAAGAGAAAGAGGAAGAGAACGAGAAAGAGCAAGAGAGAGAGAGAGAGAGAGAGAGAGAGAGAGAGAGAAATTCATGCACCAAGCGAGCGGGTGGGGGTGGGGAGCGGGGTGTCTCGGATGGGAGAGGAATGGAATATTTAGAGAGCACGGGAATCGAACGTTCTCTGCCGTGCCATCAATATACATGATCTATACATCGTCTCTCTCTCTCTCTCTCTCTCTCTCTCTCTCTCTCTCTCTCTCTTTCTCCCCCTCGTTCTAGTAAAACGTGTAGAAGCGTGTTGGTGCGCGCATGGCCGCGCGAATATCCGCGGTTACCAAAGCTACGCGATGTGCTCCAGACGGAAGCTGCACCCCCCCTCCTTTCACATCCCTTCCCTCCTCTCCACCTCATCCTCTTCCACCTACCATCTCTATCCTTCTCTCTCTCTCTCTCTCTCTCTATCTCTCTATCTCTCTCTCTCTCTCTCTCTCTCTCTCTCTCTCTCTATCTCTTCTCCTCCCCTCATCTCCCTTTCACCTACTCCACCTCCAACTGCCTTCGACGCCGTTTCGCTCGTTCGAATTTGCATACATACGACGTCGAACGCGGCCCCGCTTTAATATCTCCGGGCCACGGCTGGAAATTAAGTCCCGAAAGCCGCGGCTGATACGCGCCACGAACGCCATCATCGCGCGATATCTCTCTCTCTCTCTCACTCTTTCACTCTATCTATCCATCTGTCTATCTCTCTGTTTCTCTCTCTCTCTCGTGTATCCTCTCATCTCGCTGCGATCACCGATGGTTTCCGTCGTTTCTAGCCAACGAGCCCGACGCAAAAGGGGTAGGGGAGAGGGAAAACCGAAATAGCCCCATCGTTTCTATCCTCCATCATAGAGGCCGAATCTATATTTCTTTCTTCTTTTCGATTTCAAACCTTTATCCGATCGAATACGAATTTTTATTCGAATAAGTATACGTCGTTCGACGAAGTACGATTATTTCGTTATATTACCGGGTTTTCTTCGTACCACCGATCAAAATCCTCCACTTTTTTCCCCTCATTCGCGATTCTCACGTTCGCGAGATCGAATTCTCTTAATCGCTACGAATTTCGGCGAATAATTCGATACGCCTGGATGATCGGGACTTATAGAGAGGAAGTTGGTGGGTTTATGATAATTAACTGTCATTCGTAAGACATTCGATATGATTATTTTCTAGTAATCGAGAACATAAAGAATACGTAACGATGTCGTGGAGTAAACAAATCTTTTGGAACGTACAAGTTATTCCTCCAAAAAAAAAAAAAAAAAAAAAAGAAAAAAATTAACTATTATTCGCAATTATCACGTAGGACAATGAAATTGTAAAAGCGCGTCCTTTCCAAGAGCTAGCCAATTTTCAGTGAGAATGAACAAAATTACGGACACGCGATTTTGTTGTTTCTGAATGAGAAAAGAAAAGAAAAAATAAGGAACTTTAATGGAATTACAGATGAAGAAAAAAAGAGGGGGGGGGTAAGAAGAAATCGCTTGAAACGTTCGAGTTGTTTCGCAAAAGTAGAAAAGAGAAGAGAGAAGAGAAAAAAATAGGATAAACAAAGAGTGAATAAAAAAGGGAGGAGGGTACAGAAGAAGTAGAAGTATAAGAAGAAGAAGAAGGAAAAAAAAGGAAGAACAAAAAGAGAAGAAAAAAAGTCGCATCGTCGGAGGTCCATTAATAACTCGTAGCGCGACCATAGAAATAAGTCGATCCAGATCGTGGAACGTACGCGATATGACCATGGCATTCTTCTTCGGAGAGAGAGGCCACTATCTACGCCACGATCGAGAAGGCACGCTCTGTGATCTCATCGAGGATACCGATCGTTCGTAGCCGCTTGATGAACGATTTAGATATCAACTTTGGCTCTCTCTCTCTCTCTCTCTCTTTTCCTCTTGGTGCGCGTACGAAGATTGATTATCGCTCTTCCTAATAACCTTATAGCGTACGAAGAGAAGACGTTAGTGGGAACCTGTTCGAACGTAAGTCCCAACGTATTGTAAACGAACGTTTGACTCGCGGTATCAACTTAACTTATTCTTACCTTTCAAATTCAGGACGAAGAAATAATTGCAAACCAGTTAAAGCAACTGAATTTACTTATTTACTTACTCACTTATTTATTTACGCTCGCTCTTTACTCGGAAACCAACGATAGCCCCGTTACTTTGCCATACACGCTTTATTACATTTTATTCAGGTTAGACTGGATAATATCATCGTAACGTCCATTTCATCTTTAAAGGTCATATCTACGATCTACCCAATCGACCGACGCGATTCACCTTTTCCTCTTAATCATTAGCATTGTAAATCAAATTTTTATCTAAATATAAGACCATTTCACGATCGGGTATTTATATTCGCGTTTGTCGACCTACATTGCTTACATGCATGCTTTCGAGAGTTAAAGAGAAAAAGAGAAGAGAGAAGAGAGAGAGAGAGAGAGAGAGAGAGAGAGAGAGAGAGAGAAACAAGACAAAAATAAGAAAGAAAAAGAAAAGAAAAGAAACGGATAATAATAGACGTGAAACTTTTTTTATGAATATTTTAAGAAAGTCTATATATATACATATATACATATATATATATATATATATATATATATATATATATATATATATATACATATATCTGTCCGCTCCAATCTAAATATAATAATTCACGATGGATGAAATCGATAAATGAAATATAATTAAAATATTTGAAAAGATGACAAATATATATATATATATATATAAATATATATATAAATATATATATATACCTATACACACACACACACACACATATATATATACATACTCTTTCATTTATCATCATTGACAGTATTCCCAGAGTATGTGTCGTCAAATTCAAAAATATAGAGACACTTGGCAAAGAATATAGCAGTCGTGAGCGATTTTTTAGACCACTGACCACTGTGCTTCTTCGTATTCCCTTTGCGTAAACCCTTCGAGTCCGTAAATCCTGTCTCTCTCTCTCCTTCTCTCTCTCTCTCTCTTTCGCCGGCTGTGTCCTCGGCAAGATCCTAAATACCAGGACGACGAGAGGAAGAACGAGGAGTAGGATACCGAAAGAGAGAAAGAGGGGGACCACCGATCTCCAGCTGGGCATTCGAACTTGAATCCTTCGGAGAACGGACTCGCGTGAGCGTGTACCCAAGAACGAACGTGTTCTATGCTTACGCATCACGTAGGTACTTACACACACACACACACACGTTCCCATATAAAGTGTATTGAAAGGGACCCAACGAAATCGATAATCATCGAATCCATTTTACGACATATATATTTTTTTTGGAAATTATTATATTTTGTTATACCTTATCCATTATAATTATATCCAAACAATTTTCGTTTTAACGTAATTTATCGATCACTATAAAATATATATATATATATATATATATATATATATATATATATATATATATATGTATATATGTGAAATAGATTATCAATGTGCGATCACTCGTTTAAATTCATTTGCCATTTTTCTCGCGTATTCTTTATTGTACGAATACTTTCTTCTAGCAAATATTCTTATAACAGATACCTACCTTGTACAATCAATTAAATAATACTATCGATACGTTCTATCACTATTTATATATATATATATTATATTCTTCTAATTTCGATTTTCTTTTTGCATGTAAAATTAATTAAACAAAAAAAAGTTTCACGCACGACGAATAAATATTAAAATATATTTATTTAATATATTTATTACCATCTCGCTCTCTCTCTCTCTCTCTCTCTCTCTCTCTCTCTCTCTCTCTCTCTCTCTCTCGCTCAACATTTTCACACACAATTATTAATCCTTGTTGTGTTAAGCATATTAACGTATAATGCTTATTTATATAAATCAATAAAGATATTATTCCTAATAAATGATTCCTATATTATTCACAAAATTTTACATTCTTTGTATGTTTATATCTACAATTTATATATATATATATATATATATATATATATATATATATATTCGAATGATAAATAAATCGTTAAATTACGTGTAGTAGATAGCCCGTGGTAGCCATTTGCAAGGTGGCGCTGTGCGCAAACGCGGCGTATAATCGTCGACTCGTTACGCATCTTGAAGAATCGACGCCATCTTGAAGATTCAAGGACGTTACCGGTATACACGAAGTCATCTCGTCGTCCTATTAATATCAGATAATTGCTACATATTCTTTTCTTTTTTTTCTTCCCCCATCTAATCCACGTTATAGTCGTAATTAAACGTAATCGAAAATTTTTACGATCCAATCTACGCAAATCGAGTCGTCGTCAGGACGCATTTACATATCCTGCAAAAATAAAATAATTGTTCCGACACATCGTTCGGAACGAACCCGACGAATTTCATTTTTATGAATTTTCCCTGTCACATTTTCATTTAACTTACACTTATTTCGTATTGCATTGATTGTATGAGTTAATAATTAATAACGATCCGATCGAATTTAACGTCATATTCGATCTCCAGTATATCTATATATGTGTACATATATATATATATATATATATATATATATATATATATATATATATGCATGAACGCAGGCATACGCACACGTACATACGTATATCGCTTACGAACGAGATTATATACATATACAAATATGTCTACACGCACGCAACCAACAAACTTTTATTCCGCATTAAAATAATGATTTTACTTACATAAATACATAAATACATATGTATTTCGGATAGTCCGTAGTACAGCCGAGATTACGTACGAACTGATCGAAGCACGTATGTATAACAGACTGGTTCTCGTTCGATGATCTTAAACTGTTTCTATACGAGAGAGAGAAAGAGAGAGAGAGAGAGTGTGTGTCCGACATTGAGATATGTATATGTCAAGCTTCAAAGGACAAAGCAAATGGTAGTCACGATACATTATTAAACTCTAAGCCGTGTTTGTGTTTTTACATTTCCAAGAAATTCGGTTACGAAGCGAGTAAGTAAACAACAAAAGTTCGTCCTGTACGGCGTACGTTCGAGAGCTCACAGAGGACGAACGTTTAGTACTCTACGATATCTTCGCACGGAAACATCACTCGACACGTAGTTACGCAGATATATCGCTGGTAAATTGAAATTATTTTAATAATAACGAACGTACGTATATACATACGCATTAAACGGCATTTAAATAATCGATTTAACATTGCAACGATTTTATCTTCTCAACGAACCGTAGTGTTTTATTATATTTCTTTTTTTTATTTCTCTCTTTTTTTTTTCTAAAGAATATTCTAACGGAATTCGAAACGAGTATCGAAATTACGATCGTTTTTTACGACCAATACTATTATACTTTATCGAATTGATCGTCTACGCGCTTTGAAACATTCCAAAAGTATTTATTTCATTCGCTCAGTTTGATTATAAAGTCATTTAAAAACAAAAGGAACATGTAAGATGTAATATATGTTCATTGATTTTCATTACGTACATATACTTTCGATCGTTTCGTTTTGTCATTGTCAGATTTAATTAATATTACCGCTAGTAAAATTTGCAAGTATCGATTAATCTATAATAATACGATATAATTAATATAATCCAAGATTTTTTTCATTCTGGTGAATTAATTAGAAATATATTATATAAAAATAATATTAAAAAAATAATAGCCATTACGAAATATGTTTCGTACACTTTCAGAACGCTCAAGTATTATTTTTAAAAACACACACACACATATATATATATACACTTTTATATATATACATACTTTTGTATATATATATATATATACTTTTCTTCTCTTCTCGTCTTATCTTTCGTCGAGATCTCTTCAAGAGGCCAACCAAAAGAAGGAAAGGTCGAAGCGTCGTTTCCCCTACTTACTTGGACCGTGTTTTAATTTTTTTTTTTTTAATAAACCCATTTATCACAAGGCGAAGAATATTTTCGTCGATTCAAATGTAATATTTATTGTAAACTATGATTCCTCCATACTTTTCTTCTAGGTACGACGAAGCTACAAATCCAAACGTACAATAACACTCAACGTAGTATAATAATCAACGCGTTAATTAAACTAACATCAATTTCATTTATATACTAGCACGATTGTCTGTTTTCAAACGATATCTACGATTATAATATAAAATTTTACGAATTTATTTTTGAAGAATCTTTTCGAATAATAATAATAATAATAACGATAACACTAGTAATAATCATATATTCATAAGAGCAACGTATCCTAGAGAGTCGTCTTTAAAAGTCCGAACGTTTATCATCGATCCTTCTTTTATTTTTATTTCCTTTCATTATTATTATTTTATTTTTCTTTCTTTTCTTTCGTCTATTTTCTTTCTCATTCTTGTTTCAGTAGTTGCCGAAGTAGATACACGGAGAAGGGAGATAGGGCGGGTGCGGGGGAGAGAGAATGGCTTTGGAAATGATTTTGAAATATTTGTCGCCGCGCATAAATTTGGAGGCCTAGGCGGCGAGCTCGCATACTTAAATATGGACCGGACCTTGCCTCCTTAGCTCGTTGTCCTTTTTTATCTATTTTTGTTTTCCTTTTTGTCGCTGTACTTCTTTTTTTCTCTTTTAATTCTGTATTTTTAGTTATCTTTTCCTCTTTTTTTTTTGTTTATCTCTCTCTCTCTCTCTCTCTCTCTCTCTTCCTCTCCCTACCTCTCCCTTGTTCGTCCTCGGCTCGTGCTGCTGCTGCCGCTGCCGCCGATGTTGGTGCTGTTGCTGTTGCTGTTGCTGTTGCTGATGCCGATGCTGGTGCCTGGTGCTGTTGCTGCTGGGCTCTTACCTCACCTTTTCTCTTATTCCTCCTTTTTCAACTTCTTTTCGGGTCCCGACCTCCTCCATTGTCTTCCGAGCGCTAATAAACTATCCCGCGGGCCACCCCCGTACAGAAGAGATACCCATTGTCGTTATTATTGTTTCTTGCTTGCAAGTACGAGAGGAACGAAGCGAGGTTCTCCCTTTCCTTCAGAACGATATCTACGACTTAGCTCTCTCTCTCTCTCTCTCTCTCTCTCTCTCTCTCTCTCTCTCTCTTTCTCACATGCATAAATACACACATATACACACTCATTGTCTTTCTCTCTCTTTCTCTCTCTTTTTTTTTCTCTCTGCATCTATCTCGTGCGTTATGGAACAGAAAATTTTCGGCCGTCGACAATCGACGACGACCATTGTTCATCGTCGTCGACTTACACCGATCATCGATATCGTCGTTCATCTAATAAATTTTCTCCAATTTTATCGTACCTACGACGTATTAACCGATTATAGATTAGAATTTAATATTTAGCATCGAACATTCGTAATATCTGATCCATTTCAATCCCATGAAGTTTCGTTGGATATTACGAATGTAAATCTTCGTCACGTCGTTCGTGTTCCCGATCGAGAAAGAAAATATTACATCGAACTGATTCCTATACGAATAGTAGTTATCGTCCATTAAATATCTTGCTATATATTTATGTATACACACACACACACACACACACACACACACATATATATATGAAACAACAATTAGTTGTTTAATTGTCCTTATAAACGTGTGGAGAAGATGAACGAAATTATTTTCTTTTTAAAAAGAAAAAGAAACAAATAAAATAGAAAAAGGAAACAGAAGAAATAGGTATCTAAATAAGAAAAAAAATATTTTAGAAAGGATTTCGAATCGTAACATGTGCTCGAAATCGTTGTCGACACAACGACAATATCATCGCGTCCCTAACTATCCGGATGAGATTAAATCCCCCTATCTCCCTACCCCTATCCCATCCCACCCTATCCCACCCCATCTCCCTCACCCTTTTTTCCACTTTCGGACGACGTTAGTCCGACTGAGAGAAAAAGAGATAGAGATAGATAGAGAGAAAGAGAGAGAGCGAGAGAGAGAGAGAGAGAGAGAGAGCACGTTTCTAGCCGTCGCTCGCTTACCATGGGACGTTTGCAATCAAGTCACACTCGAGAGGACGCGCTTGTAACATTATATTCTTCTCGAAAGCCTTGGGAGGGAATTCGGAAAAATTAAGATTACCAGAGATAAGCCGAGTGGAACCGTAAGCCTGTGGATACCGGTACACGACTTCATTTTGAATACCTAATATATACAGCCCGGCAGCAGCTGTTGCGAGAAAGAGAAAGAGAGTGAGCTCGTAATAATCGATAATCGTGGTAAATAATCGCAATTACGATGCCGAGAGAAAATAAGAGAAGAGAGAGAGAGAGAGAATTGGAGAGCGATCGTATGATATCTTTTTTTTCGTTCGATCAAAATCACGAGCCTTATTAATTATTATTATCTCATCCTTTCTTTACCATTTACGTGAAAAAAAAAATAAATAAAAATAAAAAATAAAAAGAAACATTTTTATCTAAAAACGCTATAATTAATTGAAGTAACAAAATTGTATGAACGAGTGCGAGCAATTCAAGAAAATGATACGAAGAAAATCTTTGAAGTAAAACCTTACAGCGAAAGAAAAATAAATAAAGAAAGAAAGAAAAATAAAATTAAAAAATTAAAGGAACAAAAAAAAGAGGAGAACGAGAATGATACGTACCGTGACGTGTATAATAACGCGCGGTAGGAAGGGTCAGGGGTTACGGAGGGGGAGGGGGGAAAGGGTGTGCGCAACGTTGAAAAGTTTGTTCGCGCAATTATCGAGTGTCGATTGTCGTCTCGTAGGGCCCTGTAATCCGATAACGTCGATTTTGGATCGTCTTCTATTAAGAACGAATCACGTTCGAAGGAAACGAAGCAAAGCGGAGTTACCGTTTCGTTCGGAAGAAAGCGTGGAAAGGTCGAATGAGAAAGAAGGAATGAGAGAGACAAACAGACAAACAGAAAGAGTGTGTGAGAGAGAGAAAGAGAGAGAGAGAGAGAGAGATAAATGGAGGAGGAGGAGGAGAAGAAGAAGAAGATATGCGACAAGGGAGTAAAACGGGAGCCGACCGTAGCCGCACGCAAACTCCACCCGTGGTCTAAACAAAAAGGGACACCGGGTGTAATATGAGAATCTCGTATAGTAGTGGCTAAGATCTAATCTCTACCGTGTCTGTCCACGGGGGGAAACACTAGACACACCGGGACACACCGTCGAAACGAGGCCTACCAAACAGGACCGACCCTCTGGGGGCCCACCTTATATATTCTTGGAATATGAAGTCCGAGATACTTACCACTGCCACAGGTTTCTACCTAATAAATATCGCGCCGCTTTCTTCAAAAACGTTTCGCCTATTTAGACCCAATGTCGATCAAATAATGTGTATTATCTACAAGATCGATGATACATTTAGTAGCATTACGATTTCGCCGAGTCATATTATAAATTTTATATTGTTATTATTTTTATTGTTATTATTTCTGTTCGTTCGTTTTATTTTTTATTTTCTTTCTCTTTCTTTTTTCTTTCTTTTTTAATCCCTCTCTCTTTCTCTCTCTCTCTCTCTCTCTCTCTCTCTATACTTTCCGACATTTATTTTTTATTTTTTATTTATTTATTTATTTTTTTTATATCGAATACTCTCTCTTAATCTCTAATCTCGATTGATCTTTGTCTAAAATTCGAAATTTTTAAGATCTACGAATGGCGTGGTCGGCATGTGTAGTAGAGTAACGTTCGAGACGCGTCTTATCTCGAAGAAATATTATTCATTGGAAATAGTTCGGTGTCCAAATGTCGTTGTCGTTTCTAATGTAATAAATTCGTCTTACGACTTCCTTCTTGAAACAATTAAAATGTGGGGACTCGCGCGACAACCGGCGCCTACCGACGCGACAGCAGGCAAACGTTCCTTCAAATTATCCGGGAATGCGATAAACGATCAGAACGAAAGAAACAAACAAACAAACAAACATATATATATATATTTATCTTTTCCATGATCTTATCGCGAAACTGCGTGGCGCGTGCAACATGACGAAATATAGCGATTAGACTTTATTAGAGATATTTTTTCACGTTGAGGTGGCGTTCGATTGAAATCCTAATACCAATTATACGGAACGTAAATTTGATGATTTCTACTTTTAATTCCAATATTGCACATACGTGTATATAGTATATATAGTATCATAATATTAATAATTCGAAACATAGATACGCTTGCATATATAAATTCGTAATAATTATTAGAATAATAAATAAGTATGTAATATTGTAATATTTAATGTCACTCTAATTGTATCTACCTACATATATATACATATACATATATACGTAATAATTATTAACATTAAATTTATTCACTTTATATAAATATATATATATATATATCGTTAGATTGAATCTACTACAAACACGGCGTCCTGTAAACCCCATAATATGTTCCTTTCTAATTTATATTATAAAGAGAAATTTACAAAAGCAATTTTAATATTATTTCATCGCATTTCTCAAACTTTTGCGTTTATATGCGTTAACTTAATCAATTTGGCGAGTTAGCGAGCGAAAGAGCGAGCGAACGAACGAACGAACGATTAACGTAATAATCTCGTAATGATCATTAAAATTACGGACACGTAAATATAAAACGATACTTTGAATCGATCGAAATAGAGGGGTGGTTATTTTAGTCCGTCGTGCGAGAGTTAAACGAACGAAGAAAATAATTTCTCGATTAGCATAGAGGTTATAACTGAAGGAGAAGAGAGAGAGAGAGAGAGAGAGGACCGTCTGGCCGACGAGAATCAGCGAGTCGTGAAGGAGTCGAGAGAACTTGTGGACGAATTTCTACGAGGGGTGCGTTTGCAAGGTGACAAGAAGAGGGAGAATGAATGGAAACAAAAGAGAGATCGGTATCGGCTTCTCGCTCCCGTTCCCTCCTCTATCTACTTTTCGTCGCTTGCCCTTCCTTCCCTCCCTTCCCTCCCACCCATTCTCCCGATCCTCCCTTACTCAAGACCGGAATCGGCACGCTCTCGCCGACAAAATAACGTGAACGTTAGGTTGACTCCTTTCGTCCAGATCCTTATCTGCCCATGTGGATTACACCGAATACTCGCTCGAGTAAGAATCTACGATGGTTCAGGGGTGTGGTACGTTCATTCGCTTTTTGTCACACCCGTCGACTCATTAAGGATACTTACAAAATGTTATCTTCCGGCGTGCGTGCGTGCGTGCATGCTTGTGTGCTTGTGTGCGTCCGTGCAAGCGTACAAGCCTGCGTAGAAGCAAGCAAGCGAACGAGCGAGCGAGCGAGCAAGGAAGGAAGCAAGCGTGCGTGCGTACAAGCGTGGATGAGTGCATGCGTGCGTGTCGATCTTTAACACCATCCGTATAACAACACACCTTGGGAATTTCAATAAGGCGATATTTATAGCGTGATATTCGATCGCCGGCACTAATTGACGAGATTAATTTATATCCGTTCGATTCGTTTCATACGATCCTCCTCCCATCCTCCTCCCACCCTCCTCCCACGCACATATCACCCTCACCGCTTTTTCCGAATATTTCATTCGATTTTTCTCGTTTTGCTTCTTCTTCTTTTCCCTTTCTTTCTTTCTTTCTTTTTTCTTTCTGTTTTTTTCTTTTCTTTTTTCTTTCTTTTAAAGATATTCGAATAAATTTTGATCGCAATTGACGATAGTCGAAAAAAGTCGTCCGACCGAAATTATTTGGAAAGATATGAAATTTTTCACGCGACGGATTTGGAATACTTCGATACGATTTTGTAAAATAACGTGTAATATCACCTTTTAATTATCGTAAAATATTTTCACGATTGGTATCATCGTATGTTTCGACGGGGATCATAGAAATCGTCAATTTTCGGTATCTACGATGAAACGTTTGCAATATTATATTAATGCTAAAAATTATAAAGAACGTGAGAGAGAGAGAGAGAGAGAGAGAGAGAAAAAATCGATATATTCTAAAACAAAAAGTATTACATTCTAAACACAAAAAATATCGTTAACGACGCAAAAAGAAAATTCAAATGCACCATTATATATATTTTACCTAATAATCGTGCGTTCGAAAGGATATCTCATAGAAATTGTCAATTTTCGATTGCTACACGACTACCGCCACGGGGTTTTTCCCCGTTAT